>PQXP01000007.1:90528-142703 GCA_002973495.1 Apiotrichum akiyoshidainum
CTCYRTCWYCTGTCGCGTMRCCACARRCCGCRCAGACCTCCGYYKCAGMGKTRCGRCTTGCGACCGAMTGTGCACAMCYCRCTYRCACASWGKACWCTAYTSACCTSAWYGTCYYGYKCRMCRMCWCGACCCKCCGCCGAGGMGCTGCTAMCACWWTAGRCASTAYRACGTCGCYAACGCAKCAKGACWCGYMAGCTGTCCCTKMCCYTKWSRTGCAAGCTARCYYSASCTGYYSCCKMWCYKAKCCGCACAGTYKYCCKCTCTGCACSACWKGCYSATCSGCATCRCGCAGSACRKYSACAAGKCMGMKMTWCKRCGAYMKCWAGCACSTATCTTCCGCTGGCGARSKCACGCYWTGGASMCWTCGCCTGAAACTGRTGGYARAKKGACAACRACAYGCTCKSCTMGSMGCGMKCTGYTYGGCSKCCYSRWCCGWYTGAGGCCGGATYMSTGGTTCTCCGMGCACCTGCACGTCAAGKYTGMGGMSGTKYASGMAYMCRSTCCGKARAGTGGSRCCGMCSCRSGACKCRCGGCTMACYRCTCYSGMKCMWRKCTCAYGMTCSCACGMTMSYRCTRCCSARGCASGACKCSRCWGTCYAMTCCGGMCTGTRGATCAGCATCTCTGACRATCGMGCRACYTYSCMGCTRYGACCSKMKCCTGSCATCCRKCWSCAGAGSCSACTCCCCTGCYAGCAGWRSCCGRACGWGAKCAACCTYGRCGMCGAGCGACSACSAGAGCRGCMGAAATSGRGRYCGCTGYTGAGSATYCCACCGACRCGGCRSTAGACGMCTGCMGCCRCYGCCGCSACCRCGCCTARYMSCKAWSARRWCCAGRTCAGCKWCTGCMCGCMAGCCMATGYCGASGMTGCCAWSCGYGTGTCAGCYSCGCCCCGGCCCCTGCCCCTGCAGCCCCCACTGGCCCCGCACCGACACTGTCAAACGGCGCCGCGTACACCCAGTTCCTCGCGCTCGACAAATGCGGTCCCGGCAAGGACTTTATCCAGTTCCTCGACGTGCCCGCGCCGGAACCTACATCAAACGGCCAGCCGCGGCTGACCTTTGACCGGCACTGGCTCGCCATTTCGCGCGCCCTGCACCCGTTCCTGTCCACAGATCTGCAGCAGAAGAGCCTGCCGCTGCCGGACGTGCAGGCCGAGCTCGTCGCCGCCGAGCTCGCGCGCATCCAGTCCGAGGGCCTCCTCGTGCCCGCGCAGCTCGACAACGTGCCGGCGGACCAGGCGCCCCCGCTCGTGCTCGAGACGGGCCCCATCGACATCGGCCGCGTGCAGCAGTTCTGGCCCACGGCCCCGCCAGAGGGATACCCCGGCGCCAACCCCAATGCGTGGTACACCAACCCGCAGACCGAGGCATTCTGCGGCATGCTCGGCGTCGACAACAAGGTCAACCCCCGCCCGATGTAGCTTTGCTTCTTCTTCGTGCTAGAGTGTTCATACTGGCTGTATTTTACGCATACACTGTTGATTGAGACGCAGGGATCCCGTTGCATTGCCGTGTTCTGTGTCTGCTGTTAGCACATCGTGTACTTTTCTCTTGGCCAGTGGCAGTTCTCTTCTCGACGTTTGCGAGTCCGCTGGCTGCAGCCAACTACGCCCAAGGGCCCAATGCGGATACATATAATATTAACATCATCTTCTGCGCACGTATCTTGCACCATCTTCCTATCCTATCCCCGTCTCTATCCCATCGTCCCCATCCCTTCYCTCTCTCTCTCTCTCTCTCTCTCTCTCTCTCCCTCTCTCTCTCTCTCTCTCTCTCTCTCTCTCTCTCTACTCGCGGGCCGCATTCGCGTCTCGCGGCGACAGCACGCGCCGCTCATCGTCCAGCCTGCGGAGCAAGTGTGCCGCCTTGCCGGTCGGTGTCGAGACGTCGTGGCGAATAACGCTCAAGCTGCTCTTCTCCTCTCCCTCACCCTCGTCGTCGCGCTGCTCCCGCTCGAGCTCCTCGCGCATCATCGCCCTGGTCGTGCGCCGCTGCGAGCGCGTCCGCCTCCTGGGTGTCTGCGTGTAGTTGTCCTCGTCCTCACTGACAAGGCCGAGGCCAGGCGACGCCGCGGCGGAGGAAGCAGTGAGCATGGTCCGCGACCCGGTGCTGGGCGGCGACGAGGACAGCGAGGACATCTGCTGCTGCGCCGACACCTTGCGGCGTGCCGCCTCCTCCGCAATCGTCTTCTTCAGACTCGCGGGAATGCCACTCACGCGGCGCGCATGCATGACGGCCGGCGAGTCGAGCGCGGGCGCAACCAGTGCAATCTGCCCCGAGGACGTGATGGCCGACACGTTTGCTGAATGTGTTGGAGTGAGAACGGGCTCGAGAGGGCGTGCGGCGGGGGCCATGGCGAACTTTGACGGTGACGGCATGGGACGGTCCGAGTTTGAGGTGTATGATGTGTGCCGGCTCGACGCCGGCGAGAGGCAGCCGCTGGACATGCTGGGAGCAGAAAGCACGGATCCTGCCGGCGTACGGAAGCCGTCGTCGTCGGGGACGGTTAGGCGAGCTGGAATGCTAATGGCCTTCGAGGGCTTGGAAGGTCCGGGCACCGAGGCCGAGCCCTCACCTGTCCCCTTTCCCACCGGGGCTGCAGACTCAGACGGTGCAGCCTTACCCAACGCAGTTCGAAGGTCGGGTCCAGGGAGCGGCAGTGTCTCAATTGCCTCCTTTCCCGCCGCAGCTGAGGCTGCGCCCGCTGCCTTGGCGCGCGCAGCGGGACGGGCGGCGCGGCGGCTGGGACCTGCGGAGCCAGCACCGAGAACGGAGGCCTTCGACTTGTTAGCTCCGCGGCCCGGGCGGAAGCTCTCCTGCGGCGCGGTGAGCTTGAGACGCTGCCGCTTGATGGGCGGCAGGGCTGCCTCACGAGCGCGGGACGCGGCGGTCGAGCCCATAGCAGAGCGGGTGCGAGTGGTCCCGGTGGTAGCAGCCGCTGCTGTCGATGCGGCAGCGGAAGCGGGGGCAGTCTTTGGCGCCTGGCCTAACGAGGATCCGGGGCGCGAGGCGGGCTTGGCAGGGGCCGAAGGCTCAAGGATGTCCTTGGCCTCAGCTGCCTTCGCCTCTGCAAGCGCAGTGGCCGCGGCAGCCGTGGCGGCTGCACGAGCCGCAGTCGCGGCGGTCGGCTTGAAGAGGCTTGAGCCGGTGGTACGAGTCGCAGTGGTGCTCGCGGACGCCGCGCGTGGAGGAGCGGGCTTGGCGGCAGTTACGATCTGAGGGGCACGAGCCTGGCGCACCGGCTTCGTGGCGGGGACATGAGCGGCTGGGGCGGCGGAAGTCGTAGGGGCACGCGCAAGCGATGCGGCAGTGGGAGCCGTGACGCTGCGGGCGAGACGGGCAGGCGCAGGCGCAGCCTTTGCCTCAGCAGTACGCGAGACCGGCCGGAAGCTCTTTTTCTCGACAGGCTCGCGGCGGCGCGCTGCGAGGGTGGACTTGGGCCGGCGATCAGCGGCAGAGGACGGGCGCTTCGGGGCAGCGGCGGGTTCGGGGTGCACGGGAGCCGCGGCGGCGGACGCAGCAGGCTCCGTCGAGCCTGTTGAGATCTTGAGTAGATCTGCATTGTCATCCAACACGTCCTTCATCTCCTGGAGGGGCGAGGCCTTGTCCGTCTCCGGCTCGATGATGGGGTCCGAGGTGTCGATGAGCGGCTCCGGAGACAACGTCTTGACGGGAACGCTAGCAGTGGGCTCCAGCTGGCTCTCATCGAGGACGTCCTGGACAACGTCCTGTGTCGGCTCCTCGACGGCAGGCTCCACGCCGGGCTCGGTTTCGGGCTCGGTCAGAGCATCAAACTCGGCGAGCACCTCCGGAAGCGGCGTGGCGGGCATCGCCTGCTGAGCAGACTCGGGCGACTTCATGACAGCCTCGACAGACACGGAAGGCTCAGGGGAAGGCTCGGCTTGCGCAGGGAGGGAGTTGGCAGGGTCCTCAGGCTCATGTGTGGAGGCAACGGGATCGGTGAGCAGAATGGCAGGCTCCTCCGCAGGCTCCTCCGCAGGCTGTGCTTCGACATGCTGAGGCTCGAGCATGGGGCGCGAGGTGAGGATGGCTGTCTCATCACCGTCACCCTCGTCCTCGTCCGCAAGCTCCATGGGGGTCTCGATGGGCGTCTCAACCAGCACCTCGCCGGTAGTGAGGCGCACCGTCATGTCACCCTCGTCCTCCTCGCCCTCCTCCTCGATCGCCTCGGTCTCGATGGTCGAGACGTTCGGTGCGTCCATCGCGAGGCCCATCAATGCGCTAAAGATGCTGTTGCGAGGACGGACTGGGGCCGAGGCACCAAACTGGAACGGAGCAGCACCGGCGGGCGAGTCAAAGAACGAGACAAGCGGCTGCGGGTCGCGGGGCTTGAGCGGGGACACGTCCATCGGCTGCGGCTGGGGGGAAGCCGTGCTGAAAAACGGAGTGGGCGCAGGCGTTGCGTCGATGAGCGACGACTGCGGCTGAGGCACCTGCAAGCTCTCGAGCCCATGGTCCGAGGTCTTGCGCTTCTTCGATACCCGCGGGGTGATGGCGGCAGGAGAAGCTGGCGCGGCAGGAGATTCCTCGACGAGGCGCCGAGGCAAGGGGGAGATCTTCCGCTCGTCGGGGAGCGCGGTGGGCGTCGCCGTCGGCGTAGTCGTCTCGACAGTCGCGGGGCGCAAAGGCGTGGCCGCGCTCGGAGAGAACTTGTGTATTAACTGGCTGACTGGCGATGTCTGGGGGAGGCCAGAGGGCGACGAACCATGCGAGGAGAGGCCCGAGACGCCGGGCATGCTGGAGTTTGACGACGTGGACGGGGCGGGGAGGCCCGAGACGACGCGGTGGGCGATCGGAGAGTCGCCCGCGTTGCCATCCACCGATAAATCGGCGAGGGTGAAGTCCATCTCGGTAGGCATCTTGTGCTTACCGAGTAGCATTGAGAGGGAAGGTGAATAGGCGGTGTTGCCTGGTGCAGACGGCTTGCTCGCAAGCGGGGTGTCTGGTGGCAGAGGTATCCCGGCTGCGAGCTGCAGCTCACGAGTCGGCGTCGGGCGATTTGGTGTACCAGACTCGGAGACGATCTTCTCTATGTGTGTTACACGCTCACGCACGCTGCTGACGACCCGTGTCGGATCTGACGCTGAGCGCACTGTGACAACCTCGGACGGTGTGCGAGTGGGGTCCGAAGGGGAACGGATCGCCGAGGGTCCGTTCGCCAGGCCAGAGCCAGAAGGTGGCGCGGAGGGTGGTGCGGAGGTTGGGGCAACCGGAGTAGTCGCAGCGCGCCGTGAGGGGGGAAGGCGGGACGAGGATGCCGAGGAAGCAGAGTGGTAACTCTGGGCTGATCCCGAGCGCGTCGACGGGGCGCTGCGTCGAGCAGGCTCGTCGTCATCCACCACGCGTTCCGCCCGCTCAGGACGCTCGGCAGGGCGTGTTGGGCGTGTCGGCGGAGCGAGGCGACGGCTTGGTGCAGACGCAGTCTCAGACGAGACAGATGGCGGGAGGGTTGGTCGAACGGCCTTTGAGCCGAGACCACTGGTTTTGGTGGTCGCAGTCGCGCTGTTGCCGCCATTTGAGCTCGCCAGACTGGATGACGACGATGCGTGGCTCAGAACACGTGATGCCGACCGTGTCAGTCGAGACGACTCGCCGCGGGGGAGAGGGTCCATCGCTGATGGGCCACGACCACGGGGCACATCGTTGCTCGTGCGGCCCTCGGGCTGCTCAGACGGGATTCGGGTCCGTTGCGCACCACTTGCCAGAGCGGAGCGCGTTGGCCTGTCGCGATCTGACCCTGTTGAGCTGTTCAAGCGGGTGGAAGCCGAGGCGGAGGGGTGAGAGGGAGCGGCGGCCGGGCGCCCAAGACCAACCTGCGGGCGACGCAGACGCGACGGTCCACTCTCCCCTGCTGGCGGCAGATCGAGATATTTCCGGCTAGTCGGAGTAAGGGGCGCCACGAAGCTGACGGTCAGCATGCCCATCGGCGTGACTCTGCTACACTCACTCATCGACACGATCCGGCCACACTTCCTGGAAGCTTGCCCACACCGTCCGGCCGGTGCGGCGCACCTGGGCGTCCTTGTCCGTCGCCATTTTCTTAATGCTGGTTTCCAGGTTCTCGAGGTCCTTGTCGCTCCAGCGGGCCGTGTCCCATTCCTGGAGTGCGAGCTCTATGGCGGTCGCGCATGCCCTCTTGCATGTCTCGGCGCGGTCGTCGAGGCCGTTGCGGAGGTGAATCAAAATTGTGGGAATTGGGCAGTTGGAGATAATAAGTGTGACGCAACGTTCGGCACGCTTAAGCAACACCTTGTTTGGCTTGCCGAGGGCCTTGACAATCGCGGGGAGGTACAGGTGGACCAGCGGCTGAAAGGCGACGCCGAGACGCGGGCTAAAGGTTTGCAGGAGGTCAAAGGCGGCGCCGGCGAGACGGCCACGGTCCGAGGCGAGCTATGTTTTTGTCAGCAGACGGCGTAAACAATGGAAAATCGAGTGGCCACTCACGCAGTCGACCAGGTGGAGGCCGATACCCTTGTTGCCAACACCGCGAACAAACACGTCTTGGTGCTTGTAGCCGCCGCCGCGAACGACGGCCGTGAAGCGGATAAGAGCGCGTTCGATCTTGTCCCAGTTGTCTTCTGATTCGCCGCGCTCAATCACTTCTGACAATGCCGCCAGTTCGGCCTGCAGGTGCTGGGGCGTCGGGCACTGTGGTGTCAGCTGGGGTATCCGGGACATTGTGGTGGGGAGGAGAGTAATAAGCATAGTTGTGATGGTGATGGTGCTGAGGTGGAGCGAGGTGGTTGGGTGGCGGCGTCGACAGACCAACAGGCGCCGTCCGCCGCGTTCCGGCGGCGCGTGCGCAGGGTGCGGCGCTGAGGTAACGGGGAGGGGTACGTACTGGTACCTTTGCCGCGTCTGCTGGCGGCATTGCTCTAGAGTGGTGCTTGTGATGTAGTCGGTGATGTCTTAGAGGGGTAGAGAGATGGCGAGGGGGAGGAGAGTGATGGTGAGTAGAGGGAGAGAGAGAGAGAGAGAGAGAGCGACGACGACGACGAGGAGGAATGTTTGTGGGTCGGGAAATGGGAATGGGGGGTGTGTGGGTGGGTGTGTGTTTTGGTGCCTGATTCCAGGGCGGCAGGGCGTAGCGTTCTGTTGTTGACAGACACACGCGCTGCTCCGCCCATTTTGATCCCGTGACCACGTGGTCGCTTGCGTTACTCCTGGGGGCGGGAGGGCCAAACATGTTAGTCTCAATAGTAGATTACGTAAAATGCATCCACGTGAATATGTCAGGCTCTCCCCTCCCCCCTCGATGAACAATCCATGAATGTCGGCGGCGCCGAAGCAAACTCGCGTTCGCTGTTGTTGTCCTCCCCCTCGCCATCAGCCCATCCCATCTCCACAACCACATGAACGGCTACAACGATCCGGCGCCGCCGCAGAACGGCCAGCAGGGCGTTAACGTCCCCACCGGCCCAACAAACCAGCCCGTCCTGCACGTCCGCAAGCTCGACCATGACGAGGTCGGCTTCCACCTTTCTGGCGTCGAGATGAGCTACGCAAACAGCTTGCGGAGGACAATGATGGCAGATGTGCCCACCATTGGTGAGTACAGAGAGAGAGCGTGGCGCAGGTACTCGCGTTTCCGTTTGGAGGATGCTGGCGACGGGGCACGCGCCTGATGCGAGCGAGGAACAACATCCAACGACTCTGGCGTCGGCTGCCATCTCGACTCGGACTGGCACTAACTCGCAGCCATCGACCAGGTTTCGTTCCTCCAGAACACATCCCCGATTCCCGATGAAATGCTTGCGCACCGTCTCGGCATGGTGCCACTGATGAGCCGTGGCGTGGAGAAGGGTCTGCGGTATACTAGGGTGAGTCACTGTCGGAGCTCCTCTTTGAGTGTCACCAGCCGCGACAAACACTGACCTCCAGGACTGCGACTGCGACGAAGGATGCTACTTTTGCATGGTGACGCTGCGACTCAAGGTGTCGGCCGTCAACCGCGAGCAGGGCCAGACGCTGAGTGTGACGAGCGACATGCTCGAGATTATCCAGAGCCCGAACACTGTGAGTCCACGGTGTGCTCTGACCGCCGACTGACCCTCCAGCCCCAGCCGAACCCGTACGGCCCGCCGCCAGACCTTGGCGAGGAGGAGCGCGAGATTATGGCGAACCGCGACCCCGAGCTCGGCATGCCGGTCGGCAAGGGCGTGGACACTGCTGCCCCCATTGCGCTCGCCCGTATCTCGCGTGGACAGGAGATTGAGCTCATCTGCAAGGCGTACAAGGGTATCGCCAAGCACCACGCCAAGTGGTCCCCGCTGTCGGCCGTTGCGTACGAGTACGACCCGTACAACAAGCTCCGCCACACGACCTACTGGTTCGAGACGGATGGTGAGCCCCAGAATGTTTACTTTGCAGCTGACCCCTCAGAGCAGGGCGAGTGGCCTCTCTCGGCCAACGCGGCGTTTGAGCAGCCCCCCGACCCCAACCAGCCGTTCGACTTTAACGCCGTCCCGCAGACGTACTACTTCAACGCCGAGGCCGTCGGCTCCGTCCCCGTGCGCTCAGTGTTTGAGCAGGGCTGCGACATTATCGTCGAAAACCTCGCCCAGATCATTCTCTCCGTGCAGCAGGAGACGGGTGCGGACGACGACGGCGAGGACGAGGCTGCCGGCGGCATTGTCGAGCCGGACATGGGATACGGCGGCGGCTACGGCGGCGGCATGGGTAACGGGCACGACGACTATGGAGGTGGTGGTGGCTACGGCGGCGGAGGCTACGGCGGAGGAGGCGGTGGCTACGACCAGTATGGCGGCGGGGGAGGCGGCGGTGGCGGCGGCTGGTCGCCCCAGGGCGGCGCGCCTGGCTGGGCGGGCGGCAGCACTGGCATGTCGCCTTTGAGACGTTAGTGCGTGTGTGCGAGATAGATGCAGTGTGTTTCCTACTACGTGCTGTAGTTTGACAAGCCCTCGGGCGAGACCTTTGCTGAGCCCCTCCATGCTTGACTGCTCACGACAGGATTGCATCACTGGAGCAACTACAAACGCTCACGCCGCCGAGCAGGTGACGCCGTCGCAGACGACCGCCGGGGTCGAGACCTTGGTCTGCTCGGTGCCATTCGCCTTGTTGATCCCTCGGGCCTCGGCGTCGCGCTTCTCCTTCTGCTCCTTCATGACCTCGTTGCGCGCCGCCTGGCGCACCATTTGCTGCTTCCTCCTCTCACGGATCTCGTCATAGTCTTCCTTGAGCCACGCCGTGCGCGTGGCCGCGTCGACGTACTTGTCGCCCTGGGCCTTGAGCAGCCACGGCTCGTAGGTCGCCTCGCCCTGCACGAACGCGTCGAGCTCCTCGCCAAACGAGTAGTCGTCGTCCTGCAGCGCAGAGGCGCCGAGCTGCTCGCCCTCGCGGCTGACGCGGAAGACGATCGGAACGCCAATGACAGTCCACTCGATCTTGGGCCAGAGCTCCTTGCCAAAGCTGTCCTGTCAGCGTTTGCGAAGCTAGAGCAACCGAAGGGACCGTCAGTAGTATACTCACTCGGCGATTGCAACGTAGACGATCAGGGCGTCTGCTGTCAGTTCACGCTCCACTGGACACAACTCACAGACATCGCTGTCGGCAAAGACACGCTGGATGTCGGGTGCGACCTGGTTGCACGGAGGACACCAGCTCTTGCCGTTCGCGTCCTTGCTGCCCGAGAACACGACATAGACCTCGGGGGTGGGCGCGGCCTTGAGGTCGTCCTTGAGCGTCTCCCAGCTGGGCCGTCAGCCAAGCGCACACGAGTACAAGGCATACCTGGAGGTGATGAGGGGCATTCTTGATGCGTTAGAATCAGATGAAGGGGTGGGAAAGGCCGCTGCTCAGCTCTGCAGGCTATATAGTTTCTCACAAGCGGCTCAGCCTTGCCTGGGACCAAACAAAGCCAACGTGGCGGGCCTTCCGAGCGGCCTTCCGAGCGGCCCACAAGGGCCGGAAGTGGTGTGTCCAAGTTTCAAGCTATTCCGAGCATGTGGGCCACGGGTGACAGTGTAGTAGTAGTAGTAGTAGTAGTAGTAGTAGTAGCACTGCCACCGGCCTCGTCGCGGACATTGGTGCCTGCCTGCCTGCCAGCTAGCTAGCAGCTAGCTTGATGGTGCTGGCCCAAGTTCTCCCACCTCCCCACGCTGTCCACACGTCCACGCTCTGTGGTCATCTCATTTGCTAGTGACCATGCATTGCCGTGCATCGCGGGACTAGGACGTGTTTAGCTCTGCTAGCTTGGAGCCTTTTCCCGTGTGGTGTGGCTGCCGGCAAGAGCCCAAGAGTGCAAGGGTGGAGACCGGCCGCGTGGTGTCGCTATCCGCAGGCCCGAGGGGCCCGAGGCCCCAGGGGGGTCTAACGATAAGACGTCTTGGGTGCCTTTTATCCACGATGCCGGCCGGTGAGCCGGAACTCTCACCTGGTGAGCACGACAGTTGCGGTCATGTCTACAGCTAGTCGACGCCTAGTCCGCTACTACTACTATAGCGGCGGTACCATGCGTGCTCGAAAACTGTGACGTGTCGGATGGCAGAAAAGTCGCGGATTGACACCATTCCGGCAGGCGGCAGAGAATGCCACAAAGCCGTCCTTGCGCGGTACTCTCCCCATCGAGAACGCAAGGGCATGTCCAAGCCTCCCGCCTCGAGAATCCACCAGCCATGGCAGACGAGGACGACTTTTGACTTGACCCCCGCGCGTCTCCCCCACGAGCGTGTCGCCCGCCGTCGCCGTCTTGCACGACCTCGCGGCCGGGCCCTGGTGGTGCCAACTTACCATTACCATCTCCATCTCCTTGCTCTCGCTCTCGCTCTCCCTCTCTGCCACCATTGGTTTTGTTGCTGCAATGGACCCACCTACGGCGCCGCCGCCGCAGACCATGGGACCGCCCCCGGTCCCCCGCACCATCGGCCACTACTTGATCGTCTACGACTCGGTCGACGACCTCCCGCCTGCACAGAAGCAAAGCTTCATCCGTTCGATGAAACTCGTCAACCACAACATCAACAGGAATCGAGGAAACACGACTAGCAATGAGGAGCGAGTCAACTTCCACCTCGCCGCGGCCATGAGCCAGTGTTTCGAGGTTGATGACCAAGTTCCGTGGCCGCATGACCTCAAAAACAGCGTCATTGTCATTGTCGAAATCGAGAAGAATGTCAAGCTGACAAGCTTTCATTGTGGCGGTGTGTACTACCACCCTCTGCCTGCTGCTGCTCTTGTCGTCGCCTGCTGACCATCAGAAACATTGTACAAAGACACCACCGCGCAGCGCGCGGTGCACGCGTATCGATACCCCGACACGGTGAACACTCCTCCTGTCAACGCCCCCGCCCCTGCTCCTGCTGTCAACGCCCCCGCCCCTCCTTCTACGTCCTCCACTCCGCTCACGCCTACTGTCGTCCCCTCATCTGCCACCATCAACGGCGACGGTATCGTGGCCCCCGACCTGACTGTGAGCACGACGTGGTATACAGAGCCAGTCAAGCGCAAACGCCCGCCAGTGCCGCGCGGCACCGACCTCGTCGCGTACAACGGAGAGAACAAGGTAGACTCGGCTATAAAGCCGAACGCCCGCGCCAAGTGTTGCTTTGCCCAGCTCTTCCTGCAGCTCCTTTCCTCGTACGAGCTTTGTGGAACTCATTATGGCCATGCGCAGACCAACGAGCGCTACACACGGGTCGTGGTCCTCGGGCCTCGGGAGATCGCAGTGGAAGTCCTGCCTCTGAGCACCTCGTCTCCGGCTCAGCAGGCTCCGACTGCCTGGTCCGTTTGCGAATTCCTCTCGCGTACAGACCACTTCGTCCTCATGGCGCACGACATGTTCAAGGACAACGGCCACGTCATGTTCCGCGCTGTCGCAACCGCCACCCGGGTCCTGGCCGCGCAGCGCCACCCAGGCCCATACTCTCGGCTCCCTCCTCCCTCCGGCCCGATGTGGGAGGCGACGCGAGCGGTCACCACCCAGGTAGTGCGCGACATTGGCGGTTCGCCGCAGGGCACGGGCCAGCGTGGCGGTAATGGAGGTACTTCGGCTGCCCAAGGCTTGCCAGCAGCGCAGGGAAGCGCTGGGGGCGGCAGCCAGTCTGCCAACGCGTCGCACGATGACGATGCCCAAACCGATGCCGCCCCAGGTGGCGACGACCAGTCGACGGACGACGCCGCATCGGCCGAGGACGACGAGACGGCCGACGGTAGTGAAGACGAACTGCCGCTTGGAGCCGAGGCCGGGGACTTTGTGTTCCTTACCCGCGCCAACATCTACGCAAAGGTTCTGGAAGAGCTCGGCGTCCAGATCGTGCTGGTCTCGACCTCAACCATGGACCAACTCTTCGCCGAGGGTGTGGAGTCTGCGGTCCAGGCGTCCGGCACCACCGCGAGCGCGAATGTTGCGGCCCAGGCCGACTACTCTACGCCGTGACGGAACATTGCGCAGCCGACTGCCCAAGGTGGCGGATGACGGCAGCCAGGCGTACCCGTCTCTCGCCAGCGGCGCGGACTCTACCCCCAACAGTACCACAAGGTCCTCATCCTCTTCGTCGCATACGACACTGCACGGCTCCCCCCCATCCAAGGACCCTACCAGCCGCCCTTCCGCAGTTTGTCCTACCCACCACATTAGCGAGGTGTAATATAATAATGTACTCTCGGCTTCTTGTGCCCAGCACGGCTGGCGGCAGATGCTGCCCGGCAGGCAAGGTCAGCCCACACCCATTTGTACCATTGTACCATTGTACCGTCCGCAATAGCACCAGTCCTTTGTAACACGCACCGCCACAGCTTCAGTAGCATATACACCCACCTCCAGAGTCTTCAGTAGCGTATACACCCACCTCCAGAGTCGTCTTGGTGTTGATGCATCCACAGATCGAGACGCACGAGACTGCCTCCAAGCGCGATGCCCGCCTGGCGGCGGCGTGCGACTGGTCGATTCGCAAGGCACGCACTCGGCTTGCGAAGGAGACGACGCGACGCCGTCTCCAACCACAGAAAGAACCACTGGCGAGTGGGAAACGCAGGGGCAATACTGGAAGAGCACGAGGAGGTGCTCGTCGCGGATGCTGCCAGAAAAAACTCTGGCCCGTCACCAAAGTGGAAAGCGACGCGCTCCGGCAAAGTCAGTACCGGCGCTTGTGTGTCAGCTACCTTGAGGCGGCAGACGAGCGAGTCCGCCTCAGCCGACGGGTCTGCCACGAGCTCCAGACTGCGGAATCCAAGACACAGTAACATTACACACAACTAGCAGCCTAGGTATCGTATCTCCCGCCCCCCCCCCCCCCCCCCCGTGGTGACATGGCGAGAAGGAATTCTCCTTGGCGGGCCGGCCGGGGACCGCGGCGCGGACTCGCTTTTAACAAAGCCTCGTTATATCAGTCGGTAGATAGTTTGACTCTTACTACTAAGATATCAAAATGTCATGGGTTCGAGCCCCATACGAGGCTGGAGCATTCTTCCGAACGTTCGTTTGCTTTTTCTTCCTTTTACCAGGTATTCTGCGTGAGATGGAGGAAGTGGGAGGGGTGGTGGTTGAGCGGGGACCAGGAGGAAGATGAGGATCGATGTCCTCAAGAGGTTCTGTGGGTCCTCGAAACAGGCAGGCAGGTAAGGACCGCTGCGAGCTTGAGCCGCGGAGGTCGTCGCTCTGCCATGTATGCCCTTTAATAAGGGTTTGAGCAGTCTGACTATACTATACGAGGACGGGGCAGACCGTGGCAGACGTGTACGTCGTTTGTGGCGTTCAGCGAGACGAAGACTTGGCAGAATAATGTACTCAAAAAAACGCCACTAAATATTGGAAAATTGTTTGTTAAATACAGCAGCGCCAGCACATCTGGAAGCAACAACCGGGGGATGGGCAGGCGTGGTGATGCTCTAACTGCGCATTCTTGTGCTGGGTAGGCTCGTTTACTATGGGGGTAGTCGTTGGCAGGCCACATGTTGTGTGGTGGCTCAAGGTGGCCATCCAAAAAAGCACACTCCAGCCCAAACTCAAGAGGTTCAATTGCATCTGGCCCCCACAGAGACTCTGGGGCTGCAGCCTGACTGGAGCCGCCCGGTGTCCGGTTCGGAGTTTACATCATCAGTAGCGCGCAGTTGTGAGGGAAGAAATCAATCAACGCGTTGACGCGCGAACGTGCTAACAATCGACTACCCAGCCAGGCCACAGGGTGGGCAAAGAAGAAGCCAAGAAGGTGAGCACGTCTTCCCGAGGAGGCAGCCCGCCATCTGTCCTAACTCGGCGTCTTCGCCCAAAGGTGGACGACAATGTCATGCGCTACTAGAGGGCTCCGCCGTAGCAGGCTATATCTCAAAACCGATTGTCGGAGTGTGGCACTTTGATTATCAACCATGCTGTTTCAACTCAATTCGACATCTGGCGCCATTCCATCAAGTTACCTTATGCCTATGACGCCAGTAATATAGGCTCGATAAGATCGAGGCTGGAGCGAGGCCCGACCCCAACGTCATGTGTAAGCATACACCCTGGTTGCTGCAATAAAACAGATCATAACAATCGTGACCCGCGTCCACCTCAGCGTCAGATTGTCCGCACCGCTTGTGATCATGAAATCATATACATGGGCGTCATCTACATTCCTCTGGACTATTATTGTCTTGCGCAATCCAGTAGCTGGGTCGAGTTTTTCTGTAACTATGCGAGGGGATGCTGGGGGTTCTATGACGGGCGGTGGTACCGTGTGTCGTCGTCTACTATTTCGTTCCTGTCGGTTGCTATTTACCATCCAACGTCACCGCCCTCCCAGCGGGCGAGCCTGAGGGTGCTCTCTCCTGCCCGCTTCGTGATCACCCAGCGCTCCAGGTCGTACGTTTCGTACGCGCCGCGGGCCTGCTTCATGGCCTCGATGTGCTTCGGGCCCGAGATGGCCTTGACGGCGTGTCTGCGCGACTGCCAGACGCAGGTAGCGAGGTTGAGGCCCGTAGAGTCGGGGACGCCGTACCAGTACATGACGAGGCCGCCGTTCTGGACCGCCTCGGCATGTGCGGCGCGGTCGGCAGCGTAGAGTGAGAGCGAGGACGACTCGGGGCGGCGGCGCGAGCGGAAGACGACACCGTACCACTCGCGCTCAACCTCGAGGGGAAGACCCATGTCCTCCCAGTTGAACGCATTCGAGTACTCTGTTGAAGCATAGTGCGCATCGCGCGGGTGGAAGTAGTGGAGTGCCTGGTGGAGGGCGAGCGACGCGGGGTCAATGTCTGGGAGGCGCGTGTCAAACTCGTGGTCGTGGTCGCAGTCGTGCGAGGCCTCCTGTACGAGGTCGTGCGTGTGGCCGTGGGGCAGACGGCTCATGAGCGGGGGGAGGTAGAGAATGGGGTCCTCGTTGGGGGGTGCAACAGCCGGAGGAGGCTGGTGGTGGGCCTGGAAGGCAGGGGCAGCAAGGGTGGCGGCCGAGATGCGGCGACCAGCAAGAGTAGGAAGCGACGCGGGAGGAGGAGGGGAGCGGTCGTTGAGGTGGACGAGGTTCTTGGGAGACGGGTCGCGGCCACGAGAAGACGAGGCCTCGGGATCAGAGTAGCTGTTGCGTCCCCGCGAGCGAGGGCCCTCGTATGCCTGTCGGGCAGCCTGTGCGATGCTCTGGTTCTGCTGGGTCTTATCCTCGAACGAGTCGAGCTCGACGGGCCTTGTGCGCGGCGAGATGTCAATGGGACTGGCATCGGTGCGTGCATAGGACACAGGACTGGGCGCCAGAGGACGAATGTGCGTCCTCGGAGAGATGCCAATGTCGGAGACGGTGGCGGGGGACTGGACCTTTGCCATTCTTGTTATGCTGTTGTGGTAGCTGTTTGTTGGCGGTGGCGGCAGGTGGTGACCGGCGGCAGTAGCTGGAGAGTGTTCGTAGTAGTTATGGGTGAATATGAGGTAGGTCTCTTGTGGTCGTCTCGCTGTTATGGAGAAGAGCTGTGGTGTCGCTTCAGAGTATTATACTACATGTCTTCTACAGCTGTTGCCAAAAAAACCTTCACGCTGGCCATGCAGCGCTGCAGCACAGCGGAGGCCTCGCTTGCGTCATGTAGACGTGCAACCTCGCCATGGCCACCCCTTCCCCTGTTCTCCGAGTGCGCGCCACGGCACCAGAGCCGAGTCCGTGTCCGGGTTCACTTAGGCTCAGACAGCTAAGGGCCCGGCGACACAGTTGTCGGCCTGGACGTTGTTCTCGCTCGCCTTCCTACGCCTTTGTGCGGTACTCTTTGCACACACTTGTGCGTTTACATTATTACTTAGGGGTAAAACAGCTCAGGGAAACGATCGCCTCTGGGCCAGCAGTACAGTGCTACGGTGCGGTGGGGTGCTGCCTGCTGATGCATGTTGTCCGACACTGATGGTAAAGTATGGCGTGATCACTGTATACCTGCCACACGAGGTTGCCCATTAGAATTTTTTTAATGTCCTGTGCCGCCTATTCAGAGAACTCTTGCGTGATTAGAGCCAGGGATTGTCATCCATTAATTCCATTAATGAGGATCTCCACGTGGTGACCGCATGCTGCCACCATGCCACCCTGTGCAACGGAGCACCTCTGCACCAGCGTCACCAAATCCTTGCCAATGCAGACGACTACGCCAGTGCGTTCTGCAGGGGCCATGAGTCCGAGGAATCCTCAAGATCGAATAAATCGAGAGGCGGGAGTCATACCGTAGCATGGGAGGGGTATGAGGACGATTGGCCAAGAATGGCGAACGTTGAGGTCAGCCTCAAATGATGGCGAATAGCGTCACCACACACCCAAGCCCCGCGCCCAGTCACTCGTCGCAGCGAGCGAGGGGACTGAACGTTGCAACACATGGTCGCGGGGAGCCACGGGGGTGGTAGCGGCTTCGAGCACTTCGAAGCCACTAACTCCTTCTGTCAGAATCCACCCGAAGCGCGCGACTCGTGACAGTGATCACGGCGCCGCGTTTGGCGTTGGTTGCCACGGAAGCTAAATCGGGCGGGGTGGAGAGAGAGAGAGAGTCGAGCTGTGTCAGTGGGCCCGTTGTCGAACGTCAAAAGCAGAAAAGCGCAGACGCGAGATATGCACATGGTGTGGCGTCTATCCACCGGAGATGGATCGCATTGCATGGTACAACAGGCCGTACAGTTGTACATTTCCGTTGTACATGTGAGTTACACGCGGCTTTTTGGTGATCAACACCCACCCCCATGGCCCAAAAGTTTGCCTCCACCGACCGCTGACGTACTCGCGTTGTCGCCACCCATCCTCGATTCACATTCCTCGTCCACTGGTCTCCCAGCACTCAGCACAACTCACTCACTCACTCATCCACTCACAGAGTCACTGACCCACACCACCAGCAATGTCGTCGCCATCCGATCCCGCTGCGCTCCTTGCGCGCGCCAAGTCCTCCCTCCCGCCCCCCGGCTCCCTCCCGTTCCCTACTGCTGCAGTCGCGACAGTCATTCACGCGGTCAACCTTGGGCGTGGCCTCCGTCTCGTCTCTGATGCCCACCTCTCATCTGCCGGCTCGTCATCGTCGGCTTCCCCGGCCCTCCCTCCATGGAACGAAGACGCCTACAGCCTGACCTACGCCGGCGGCAAAACCGACTCGACCCTCCGCGTTCGTGTCGGCCGCATGGGCGCGCGCATCCAGGTTGACGCAATGTTCGACGTGAGTATCCGCTTGCCGTCCATTTGGTTGTTGTTGGTGTTCGCGCATATCGCATATGCGGGACTGGCGAGACAGGCGTGCGGGTCGGAAGCGCGGCGTAACGGAGCTTCGATTCCCGCGCGCGTGTACTTCACTCCGGATGAAGAGCCCGGCCGCCTTTTCCTTGTTGATCTCCCCACGTCCCCACAGGGTGCACCTGCCAACCCACTGACCGTCGGAATATTCCGAGCACATTGCACAAGTGACTCCGCTGACGATCCAGGATGCCCCGCCCGAGTCGTTCTCGGTTCTCGTTGCCGACCTGCTTGACCCCGCGACGTTCCCTGTTGAGGCTGCGAATGAGTTGATGGGATTCCGTTCGCTTGATAGGTGAGTGAGCTCAGCCGGAAATGCTGCCAAGTCGCCCGTTGCCGTTGTGTTCGTCGGGCCCGTTTACCCTCCCTACACGGATGTCCGAACGGCGTCTTTGCGGGGGCTCCCACCCGATTGGTCTCGCCACGAAGACAGGCCGCGTGAGGTTTAAGCGAAGGCGATCCGTTTATGGACCCATTTCTAGATGCTATTGGTGGATCTGTGACTGACAGCCTTGATAGTGTCCTGCAGCTCGTCGACCAGTACCAACAGGCGCTTGCGCGAATCCCTGGACTGCCAACGTATGTTATCCCTATCTACCCCTTGCCAGGGTGCAAAGGTGACTGACCCACGCTTCCAGCTCCGATGCTCCTCCAGAGTCGTCTTCAACTGCCCCGCCCGGTGGCGCCTCACGTGAACCCCCGCAGACGGGCCCCACACCTGGCCGCCAGCCCCCAGCGCAGCCCACGCCCGAGTCCCCCACTCAACCCCAGCCTCAGCCTTACCAGCCTGACCAGCCTGCACGCCCTACTCCCCTCTCTGACCCCCTTCATCCGGCGGCTCCTCCTGCTGGTGTACCCGTCGCCTCTATCGGACATCGCGACCTCGACCCACTCGGTGGAGGGTCGATCGGCGACCGCGGTGGTGGCATGCTGGTTGACTTTAATCACCCACTTTTTGACTCGCGCCGCGGCACCGACCCGGACGCCATGGGACCTGGTGGCCTTATCAACCCCCCAGGTTCGCGGTGGGACCCCGTTGGTCCAGCCGGTCCTGGCGGTGCTCGTTTCCCCGGTGCAGGCAACAACCCTCTGGGAGGAGTTGGAACAACTGACCCCAACTGGGGAGACGAGATGCCCCCTCCCGGAGAAGGCGGTCCAAACCCATTCGGTAGTTTCGGCGGTGGCCGACCCGGCCTGGGCGGCGGATTTGGGGGCTTAGGAGGACCTGAGGGGTTCGGTCACGGCAGGAATGGCCCATTCCGCCCACGTGGTGGTCCATTTGGAGGAGCTGGACGTCCCGGTGGTGGTGGGTTCGGCGGAGCAGGCGGATTTGGAGGTGGATTTGGGGGAGGCATCATGTAGATGCGTTGCTCTGAAGAAGCGTATTAGCTCATGAATCCCGACATGACGTCCGTGCTGAAGAAAGACTGCAGGGAACTCTAAGCGCCAGCGGAGCGGTGGAGCAAGGGGGAAGGTCATCAATGTGGAGCGCCTCGTGGGAGCAGAGATCCTTGGATGTCTGTTGGAAATAAGGACGTCAGAAAGACAGTCAGTCAATGGCAGCCAAGTCCGGGCCGATCCTTGCGCCTTTGGCGTTGCATTGTTCTCGATGTTGATCAACCCCGCGTGGCCGGACTTCGGTGACTCGGTCCTTAGCCGGGGGCCCACCCGTGATGTCTGTTCCACTCTGTCTCATGGATCCTAGCGCCTGTATGGATGGGTGTCAGCATGTGTCACGGCGCGGTTGCTTAGTTTCAGTCGCGGGCGTCATTCTTGTGACTGCTGGTGAGTGGGGGAAGGGCAGGGGCCACCGTGTAGTAGTTGTGGGGAACACACTGATCGCTTGCGGCACTGTTTGCTCCGCAAGAGGTTACATCTGCACAATTACCATCGGCGTGACTCTGTGACTATCTCGAGTTGCGTGCCAACGGCAAAGCTCCCTCTGTTTGACCTGGTGGATCACCAATTGTTGACAACGCGCCGTTACACCGGCAAGTACACACACCCGATAACACAAGCAATAGTATGGGCGGCGGCCTCTGTCCTGTATGGTCCATGTACCAGCCTGTTTTTCTGATGATTGGGCTCGACGGTGATTGCCTACCGGTGACTTGTCGGCACGTTGTGGGCTATTACTGGATGACAATTGTTTTGTTCGATCGGAGGTAGATGTATTATTTCCAGAGTCCCTCCTCTAATGCTCGTCTGACCTGGCCGAAATGATTTTGGTGGCAATCAACACACTGACCCCTCCAAGCACGTTTGCTGGAGTGGTATCTTTGGCGTCGCTGATTGCATGCTTGGTGGCTGGGCTTGCCGGTGCACTCGTGTGGTGCGCAATCTGGCGAAACGGCGAAATTTTATTGCGACAGCAGCCAAATCCTGTAGAAATACGGACTGGTTCGGGTGAACGGCACAAGAGGAGAGGCAAGCAGCCTATCTGGGCCAACCGGCCTAAACGGGCCGGCGAGGTCAGCCGGAGTGGGGTAGGCTGTGGGCAAGTGTGGGACCACAGTCGGATACTGGCCGCCACGCGTGGGGGTAGGGGCAGCAGGGGCAGCGGCGGTTGAGCAAAGCGGGGCCAGAGGAGAATGGGCAGCCAGGTAAACGAGGAGAGGCAGTGGAGCGCGAGGACTGACCGGCTTAAAGTTTTTCTTTTTTCCTTGGCTGGCCTGCCGCTTGCCGCCTGCAGGCACTATGCCGCCTTGGCCCGGATGATGCAGAGTGAGACAGCCAAAGAGCAAAGAATAGCGACCAAGCGGCAAAAGCGGCAATCATCCGAGGGGGGTATTGCTGGCCCGACAACAGCCTGCACTGTACTAGTCGCCTAGGCTCCAAGCCCAAGTTAGATATCTTCACCACTTTGGCTCTTTATCGCATCATTCTCCCACATCTCTCTATCACTTACTCGAACATTGTTCTCGTTCTCGCCGCGATATACAACGCACAAGCCCCGATACCAACCCTCTGAACGCTACCACACTCTATCTCCTCACGCCCGTTGCCATCGCCCAAGACCGAAACGGCAGACACTCGGCGCTTGCTCCCCTCACTACGGTAACACAACGTCCCCCACCCGCACATTCCGCCAACTCTACCCGAACACCAGATACGTTTATTATCAAACAACACGTATCTCGTCTCTGTTCTTCCCACCCATCCTCACTCCCAACCACACATCCTCATACACCATGGAAGACCTCATTGCAAGCCTCTCGGTCTCGCACATGTCCCAGGAGAACGTTGACCTTGAGATGCTCAAGGTAAGCAGTGTGGCATTTTACTCCAAGGACTTGTGCTCACTTGCAGGCCCACTTCGCCCGCACTCTTGTTGTCCCCGCCTCGCCTAGCAGCTCGGCATCGACTGAGGGTGGATCGCTGCCCCGCACCCGCCCCGCCTCGCTCTCGTTCAGCGGCCTCCAGGGCTTCGCCTTTGACGGCTCGGTTCAGCCTCTCCCCTCCCCGACAGCTACCTTCTCGACTCTCCCCTTCGAGCAGGGCCAGCCTCCTTCATACTCTTACTCCTACGACAACTGCGACGAGGAGGCTTCGCTTTCCGCTGCTTTCGCCGGCGATGCTTTCGCTCCTATGTGGGAGAAGTCCGCGCCCTCGGTGGCTCCCGTTGACCCGTGGCGCGCTTTCCACGAGAAGCAGGCGCAGGCCCAGTGGCATCAGCACGGCCTCGGCATCGTGAACGTTGAGACGGAGCAGCCCGCCCCCGGCTACCAACAGTACGAGTGCGACGACGAGTCGATGGACGAGGACCTCACGGAGGCGATGCTCGACGAAGAGGAGGCCGTCAACAACGGCTACGCACGGGGCTGGTAACCGGTTGACCCACGACTGCCACCTTCTCTCTCTTCTTCAGGCCATCCCGCGTCGTCACCACTTCTTCTCACCCCCCCGCTCCTATTTCCGCATTTTGTCATTGTTGTCTCCCTCTTGCCACCGTTCTCCTCGTTACGATCGCAACGCTACCCCTCAACCCGCGCTACAATGTAGCACCCGACTTAGATAGGTCTCTGGACACACGTCTTTGGAGACATAGAATTCCTACACTACCTCTCAAGCGCCACCATAATACAGTACATTCATCAATCGTCCATATTACTCCTCTCACATTCACATCCACCACCATCACCATCATCGTTGTACCCCCCCCCCGCGTTGTAGACGTAGCAGAATATAGGAAGAAGTCCCCCATAGAGCCATGCACCAGTCATTCTGGAACAATCTTGTGTGCACAAGCCTCCATCTGTCACGTCATGATAGCAAAGGAAGCAACGTTGTCTGTCGGGGACAAGGCGGCACGTTCTCGGGCACAGCAACACTCGATGATACACTGCACAGGCTACGCCACTTGGGCCACATTGCTGTCGTTGTCTCCCCTCTCCAACGTCTCCGCTAAAGCACCTGTCGGAACGTTGAAACACCGGTTCTCGGCGTGTCGGAGGCTGTTGACGAGGAGCAACGCATCTTTTTCCAACAAGTGGCACAAGTACGCGAGCGCGTCCCGAGTCACGGTAGCAACGGAAATTCACACCACGGGGCACACGCATTCAGCCCAGATACGCAATCTAGACTCGAAGCAGACCACAGTGTCCGCCCAGCACGTTCCGGTACATCATTCACACGACGCGGGATTGCCTTGTCTGGGTCAGTCGCTTCCCATGCGACCTACGTGTCTTCTCGCCGCTTTTTTCTGTTAATCTGTTCAGTCCATTTTTTCTGGCGGTCACATTGCCACCCAAATGCACCCTCTGTACAACCGGAGCGGAAACACGGAAAGCACAATAGTGGGCTGTTTTGCGGGGGAGTGGGGCGCGGGGCGCGTTGCCACAAGGAATGCCACTGGGCAGGAGAGGCGGCAACGGCGACCTAACCGGAGTTGCAGTGTGGGCGTGCCTCAGGCAGCGTGGCCCCGCCAAGCGACCGTCAGATCCCCGTTTCTGTAGGTTGCCGGCGCGGCCGGTGTCTCCGGAGTTATTACTTTGGATCGGGCCGCACACCGCCCAATTTCTTGCCGCTGCTCTCTCGCGACCGTCGTTTCCAGAGTGCGACAGAATGCGTGTCGCTGCAAGCCTCCGCAGTGGGTGCGCGGACCAACGATTGCGGCTTATGCAATCATGGCGGTTGTGTAGTTGCGTGGTGCCACCCGCAGCGTTCTCGGTCTGTATCTTTCCGAGGATCCCCCAGAATTGGTGCCCGCAGAAACATCGCTAGAATCGATTATCCGGCTATGTACCCATGCTCCATGCTGCCCATCGTCAAACGTAGGACAAGCCGCTGTCGCTCATATCCGCTCTTCCGTGGCGCACACATGCAAGCAGCACCGTCCTCGCCATGGATTACCCGATTGCTGTTGAACAAGCAAACACGCAGCACATTTCCGGGTGCGGAGCACCCGACTCTGTACAGAATGGTCACAACGTTGTCGGAGATACGTATTTCCCCGGCGTCACCGAAGACCCACACAGCAACGGACAACGTCGTCCGGGCGGTCCGGCGACTACGATCGTTGGAGACAGGAGGCGGCTCGTGGATAACACGTGTATTCACTAGCGTGGGTCGCCGTCGTGTATGTCAAACCGCGCCGGGCGCGCCGCTGCCGCCCTCGGTCCGGCTTCCTACCGAGATTGAAACTTTGGCCCATCGGCTCGGCAGCCTCGCCGCGCGCCGGGCCCGCCGGCCTCGGGACGTCGGCACCGCATGCCGAGCATGTGCATATGTCTCATTGCACTCCCGTTCCGTGTTGTGCCGTCCATGTCCCGAGGTAAATGGGTCCTGTGAGCAATGTCCCGTTCGCGACAAAGCTTTGCCGGATGGAGCACGACCTGAGTATTGCGTATGACTTCTACCTGGCAGTTGTCGCTTACTTGCCGATGCGGGCAGGGTCGCCGAAAAAAAAAAGTTGGCGCAAAATTGCCCCACTGTGGAGCCCACAGCTCTCCACGCGCGTCATAAGGCGGTTCCCATGCATCGTGTCCCCCACTTCGGCCACGCGGCCACAACTCAAATGGGGTCTTTAACCGTTGAACAGTTGCAGAACTGCAGAAAGGGCCTCTGTGTTCCACGCGGGGCTGGCCGCTCGGTGCATGCCGCCATGCCGCAAGGTTAGGTGATCGGCGCGTCGTCCGCCTTCCAGAAGGGTGGGGCCATTGATCTACGTGCTGAAAACGATGATCATGGATGTTCCTTTGCCAACAGGCACTGGCCTACCGCCGGGGGATCGCTTAGATGCGCATCTTGATGGGGACACGAGCAAGGAGCGCTCCCTCGGCTCGGTGGACCTCCGGCTACCCTCCGACCATCAACAGGTTAACAGGCCACAGAACAGGCGACGAGAGGCAACCTGTATGGCCGGCCCGATGCCGGTGTACTCCCGGTAACACGTCCACATGGAGCGGTGGGCGGCAGTGTTCCGCCGATCACGGAGTAAGTGGTGAGTGTCGCTTGCAATGCGCAGCCAGCCCGGTTGGCTTTTGTTTGCAACGCCACGGCGGCCCCCGCCGACCCACACCGGGGAGTTGCCCGACGATTGCAGCTGCGGACAAGGGAAGCGAAGGACCTTGATGGGTGGGTTCCATGACGCCAAACACCATTGTTGTGGGCACATACCCGCAAACCGCTCATCGTGGCCACTGCTATAGCCGCTGTTTCCCACCGCCCTTGCCGCCCAACGCGTCAAAAAACAGGACCATGTGTAGTACCGGTATCTCGTCGCCGACATGTGGATATTGCATTCAATGGCAGGAGGTCGCCGGTGTGCCGACGTGCCGGCGGGCAGTGTCTTGCAGCTGGAATCACTCTCTGGTTGCTGCCACCAGCCACACTCTCCCGTTCATATCAGCCACAGCCGCCCAAGATGCCAAAGAGTGTGGGGGGGCCATTTTGATACCGTCCCATTCACATCTTTCGGTGCGCGCGCCGAGAATGACCCGGGGGCGAAATTTGGCGACGCAGTCCAGCATGGCTTGTCAGCTCCGAACGGTGGGTTCAACTTGGACCGCCGGCTCCACTGCTCCTCCGCATCGTGTCCACACAGGGGCAAATGGACGGCTAGGGCGGTAAAATCTGCGTCGCCATCAGGACTCGTTGTTGAGCCAACGCTGTTCGCAGAGGGACCAATTGCCACTGACGCCCACTCGATCCCTGCAAGTTGCCGCCGGGTCACCGTGCACATGGGTCCTATCCACACGACGCCGATCCGCCAGCACTGGTGGTGCATGAATGGGATCGCCGGAAGCGAGGTCACGGAACCCGGACCCACTCTCGAACCCACCTGGACCTGATTGAAGATGCGGACTCCAGTCGGCCCGACCGTCATTGCTCAGTGATTGCCCAGCCTGCTGAAGGGCTGCTTGCGTTGGCTGAAGTTGAAATTACAAAGCGATTCTGAATTGCCCTCCATCTCCCCGCCGGTCCGCCGCTGTTTGTCACCGACCCACTGGTGTGCGCCAAGATACGACTACGTCCGTCGCGATAGCCTATCGCCCACGCTTGGTGGCTTCCGACCCCATGGGAATCTGCTGTTTGTCTTGCTACCGCGCCACCGCGGTCTGTGCGAGATGCTGGAATATCCGACATGCTCGCTGCATTGCCGGCACTCCTATATGAACCGATACCTCCGTCGAGGCTCCTGCGGGGCCCATAGTGCGGAGCCACGAAACCAGGTTGCTCCGCTACTTTCGACAAGACAAGACCCGATAGGGCACTCTCGATGACGATGTGGCAGATATCGGCCCAGCAATTTCGGCAAAGATAGACGAATATTCCATCTTGCTCGGAGCGCTTTATCGGAGCATCAAATGTGAGAGCAAACACCGGAAAGCCGATTTGGAGCACATATCTCATGCCTGCTCGGCAGTAAATGGCCCTCAACGCCGATTATGACCGGTAAGATGTAGCTGCGGCATCCATCCTGGACGCAGCTGGGACACATCCCCACTGATCCACCGAATAGCCAATATCGGAGCAAGCTTCCAAGTCAACCTAGTCAACCTGACCAAAGCTCCAGTCAATCGAGTGGACAAGAGACGGCTGTAGCTCGGCAAGCCACCGACTGGATGGTGTTCGCAGCTTGTCATCTCTGTCGACAGCATATGGCCGTGCTGACAGTCGGTAGGAGAAGGAAATCATTGAAGACGGCAGCCCCAGCAGAAGGGGGACATGTCAGCAGCAACAGCCAGTCGTCGGGCTTTGCAGTAAGGCATCGTCGCGATCCCAGATCAGAGCATAGTGGACTTGGGTCCAGGTGCATCTTGTCCACTCGTTGTAGTAGGAACAGCGCTGATCAAGCGGAGGACAATGTACAAGAGCATGTTCTTCGCCTCCTGGGACAGCCACGAACGCAGTCTGTCACGACATAGCCTTCATGCCCTTGCCCAAGCCAATAGATAGCATTGTACCACAGGTTTACGTTGAAAGTCTTCGAAGCTGCAAACTCCAGCAGTCGCCGTCCGACTGCGGCTAACCTCCTCCTCCCGGTTGCCGCCGCTGTGGGGGCAGCCCCTTCATCGCAACTGACGGTATTGGAATATCGTTCCTCCGAGATGAGAACGGCGGCAACGATGGACCAAGCGCTGACGCGGCTCGTTCAGATAAGCGACGATTGTCGATGACCGCTGCCGATCCGATTGCGTTCGGAACCTGTCCCGATCAGCAGAGGCGATCGATCCGAGCGCCGAAGCTCCTGCACGACGGCGTTAAACGGCGGGGCGTCTGTCGGGTGTTTGGATATCTCGGAGCGAGCCTCGGAGGTGGTGGGGGATGCAGCGGACCGTTCTCTCCGCTCGGGAAGATTCGGTAGATTGGCGGGGTTCCATGAGTTCCAATTATTGCATGTTTGCACGTTTCGCACATGATGGCACACCCGCCAGCGGCCAACAAACAACCGTTATCATAAGTGCAGATTGCAGATGGATCTGTGGAGTCTCGGCGGAATGGTGCGGCGAGTGGGTGAATCAGATTAATCGTGGAGATGCTGGATAGCCGACGAGTAAGTCCGCTTGAGCAGTCCCGACCAACTACCCGCACGCACCGCTCCGATCCATACTGCCTCTCACCACCGGATCATTGTCATTCCATGATCCATGACAAGCATGGTTGCGAGCAGGGATCCGAAATTGAGCTGTCCAGTTCAATTTGGCAGAATGCAGCATCGGCCCCTGTGGTTGGCGGTTGGCAGTGCTACGCGTTATTTGACGAGTGTAAACGATTCCGCTCTCTGTAAATACGGAGCAATTGGAGCTATGGGAGCAGGAACGGAGCAAATACTATGGAGAAATAGACAGATAGACATCCGTGCCGTGCCCATGTGGAAATCATGTTGCCCAACATGTGGCTCCGCTTGGCTCCGCCTGTCGGCTACAACCCATCGAGCGCCGACTAGTGCCGCCGCAAGCGTCCGCTGACAACGTCGGCAAGCTCAACATGTGGTGATGCAGAAGGCGGGTCTGTGCTGCAACTTTCGCCGAGTTGCGGCAGGAGGCGAGGAAGCGAGCTCGGAGTTGTGCAGTTATGAAACAAAGCAGTTCCAAAACCGACTACCTCCGGCTGCCCACCGAGCGGACTCGTTCTTCCCCGTCGGCGGGTGGAGCCGTTGCTGCTCAGATGCACCTCACCGAAAGCCGCCAGCCTGCCAAGGGCCGAGGGTCCCCGTTATCCGCAAGCTGCTTTCCACTGAACTGAAAACAATCAAATGGGCATGTCATTCCGCTCGGAACTCGGACTTTCCCAGTCGGCTCATGTGTAGCTCGCCTCTAGCGTACTGTATCGCCAATAATGCTGATACTGGAGCCGATGCAGCCGATACACTCGTGCCAACCAGCAATTAGCCCGTCAGAACCAGACAGGATCACGATCCCACCATGTGATGTTGCACGGAGTGGACAACAACTATGACGCCAGTTGCATCATGGGTTTGCTTAGCGCGGTGGGTTCGCGCCAAATGGAGCACCATGCGAGGCTCCGCACTGCAACCGCCGCGTGGGGAAGACCGCGCACTGAAGCTCCACACAGTGTCGCCGCATACTTCATGTTGCTATCGCTTGTGACGTTGGATATCGCACTCGAAACAGCATCGCTTGCAGCTAGCCGATTGCCTCGCATGATGCATGGTGAGCTCTTGGCCCCAGTTCGTGTTGGCGGCGATAGTGCTGGCGGCCATGGCCGCCACTGTGCCACTGTCGTCTGCTGCGATGTGGTGTTTGTCGAACGGTCGCAAATATGACGACTCATGATGTCTTGAGTGATGTTGCTGCAAGAGCCCTCGGCATGCTCGGCACCTGCTCCTCCATCTGATAGGTCGTTATCGTCAACAACTTGCAGAGTGGAGCCAACACGCAACCGATGCAAGCGATGGCTACTCCCAATGTTTGTTCCGAGTTATGCGCTTCAACGTCACATGTCCGTCGTATGCCCACTATCCGGCTTGTGCCACTCAGTTGCAGGAGACGGCCACCACCGTTGGGTCGATCGGATTGACAGGAGTCGTCATTTGTTCGTCTTGTCCGCCGTTAAGCGACCGATAAGCCGGACACGCCGAGCGCAAAGCCGGCGCTTCTGGGGCAACTGAGGGGGCCAAAGAAATAACTCGGCCCCGGGCCGGTCATGAGGCCTCGACGTCACAAGGTGCATTGGTGATTGCCATTCACCTGACACTAATGCCCACCAACGGCACATGTGACGGCGAGCACTGTCATCAGATGAGACGCGTTATCGAGCCGAGATGACCCATCAGGCGGTCGGCGCCGGCGCGGAGAGCTCCGCCATTGTTCGCCTGCGTCGCCTACGAATTACGGGCATCGAGCAAGGATATTGTAATGGCGAAGGCGAAAGCCGCTTGTCGCTGGTCAGGTGCGCGTCCGCCAAGATCAAGACAGTCAAGCGGAAATTGCCGCTGAGTGGAGAAGTGGAGCCTCGGAGTGGAGCTCTTGGCTAGCTCGGTTTCGTTTCAGTTGTCTGCACTGGGAATGCTGAACGGCGATGCCCGCAGGTGTAGCTACCGTTGCACTGGCCCTTCCTGTTGCTCGCATTTCCGGGAACTCCGTCGCCTGACAGGGAGCGCCGAGAAACACCTGATGACCGTTGCGAGCTCGGATGGGCACGAGGCTTGCTGCGGAAAGCGCAAACTCGGAGATTCTGTTGATCACCTGCTCCTTTCCGATGTAGACCGAGTGGTGTTTTTGCAGATCCAGCTTCGCTATCGCAGATGCAGGTCCAACTGTGGGCAAGCAACGAAGCGTGGCGCTCGGCGAACCAGACATGTCTGGAAACTGAGGTGACAGATTTGAAGCGTTGGATGAGGCCAAAGAAGTCATGAGGATGGTCACATGACACTCTTCGGCTCTGCACGATAAGGCGAGTCGACGTGGCCTGTACAGGCATGTGGCATTTGCCCGCATGAGTCGACACCATTCCCATATCGGCTGACGAGTGGCATGGTGATGCAAGGACGAGGTGCCCACACGATCCACTGACGGAGTGACCTTGTGATACCATTTTGTGATACCATTTTGGCAATGATAGCCGGATCTCTTCCGACACGGCCCACTCTTGATGGGGTGGAGATCTCCACCTCGGAACAGCTCCGTTGCTTGAGTATTCCACGGATGGAAGTTATGCTTGGACTGCGCGGTGGCGGCCCTCTCCGCTGCTCTTGGATGCCCAATCTCACGACGACATCGGAGAGTTGGATGGATGAAGCACGTGCCGCTCAAGCGCTGGCTCACTCGGACTGTGAGACAGAGGGCTCGTTCCCATTCCGATGACACCGCTGTCCGATACGCAACAATGCTCCCTTCCACCTCATCCGATCCGCTTCAGGCAGAACTATCACTTTGAAGAGACGTCACCGTTTGGTCAGACTATCCATTAGCATCGGGACTACTCCAATCCGGCGGTCGCCGCTCGTATTGGCGGAACGTCGTGCTGAAAAGTCCGCAGCGATGTCATGGCCAATGCAGGACCACATATCCACAAACCACAGAGATGAATTGTCAGTGCCAGTATCAAGATCCGGGAATACCCCAACCGAGGAGCTCCTAAACGACTGAACGGCAAATGTCAATTACCCAGATGGGACCAGTTGGAACATGGCCCACCATCTCGCATCGTCGTTTGCCGCTCCGCAACAGGTGCAGCGGAAAATCATCGGCGGCTGTTGCGGAGCAGCTCGGCCCCTCCTCAGACATCTGACGTCGAGCTTTGGCCCCAGCGACATTCACAAGGTTCTCCAGTCCAGTGGGGAAGTCCATTCCACCTTGCTGTTGAGATCCGAGGAGCTGACCACTCAACCGACTTGCGGTTAAATCGGCAGTGTGGAAGCGCGCTTCGCTTCTCGATCTGAGAATTTGACACATTCCTCCCTTCGGTAGCGCGTTCCCGAGAAACAACAACAACTTGCAGCGGTCGATCGCATTCCTTATGAGGATCCGCTCTTGGCACGGGATTGGGGGGCCGGGTTTCGCGGTGCCAACGATCAACGAGCGGCTAGCAGGCTAAGTCCTGTTTCACAGGTCCCCTCAATCTCTCAGCGTGCTGCTCCACACAGTGCTCCTTCACCGTCTCTTGTCCTTCAGCACGGTCTTCAGTACCACCTTCCAACCAACCGCCATCCTCGTAACCCAGTGCCCCCCCCCCAAAAAAAAAAAAAAAAAAAAAAWAWAAAAAAAAAAAAAAAAAAAAMAAAAAAAAAAAAAAAAAAAAAAAAAAAAAAAATCTATGGTGGGACGCTATTCTGTATCTCACCTATTATCCGAATGCCAAAACGTGCAGGTCCCAGGACAGAAGGCCTACCTATCGAGTACTCACTGCACAAGGGCTGTCTCCATAAAGTTCTGGGCCACGGAGTCGAACCCTTCTAGCTCGATGTCAATGGTGCTGACAACCCGCGCGCCGCGCTCTCTGCTTCCGGACGAGATACCGCGGGCATCCTGCATCTGGAAGACAAGCCGACGGACAAGATTGAGCGCGGCTTCCTACGGGAGTCCTCGCGAGCACTGCCACCGCCTACCTGCACCAAGCAGCAATGGCCGAATCTTCCCCGGACGTTCCGGGGAGTTGACATCAAATGGAACAAATCTCCTGCCGAGTGGACAGCCGGACCCACTCCACTCCTCCAGCTGATATCGGCCTGTCGCACCACGTCCCTCTGTCTGGTTTGCATTGTCTCCTCTCTTGTTGGTCAAGCCGCTGTTTTCCAATCCTTCTGGTGCCAGAGAACATCGAGATCTAGATCCGGAGTCTGATTGTGCTGCCAAGCATGTACTCTGTTGGAAGCGAGGAAGCTTCTTCCGATAACAGTGTCCGACGGCATCGGTCGCTGCGGGAGATTGCGCCTCTGCGCTCGTTGGCCCACCCCGCGTGCCTTTGGTGCGACCGATGCTGAGCGATCACTTCTGAAGTGGGTCCCACCGGCCCCTCCGGCCCCACAGAGCGCCATTGGTAACTGGCAGTGCGAGGTTGTCCGCCGCGGGGACCCAAGTCTGTGTCTTCATGGATTGAGTGGAGGCCTCGCGCGCTCGATTCGTCCGATGCCCGACCCAACAACAGAACGAACCAGGGATTGAGGAGGAGGAGGGGTTTTTGGTCTCTTGCGGCCACCTCGCCGAGGTGGACCGACTGGTTCCAGCGGCTCGGCCGCGGCATTGGAGAACTCAAAGGCATCAGCTGACTGACCAGGTACGGCTGTGACTGGTTGGGCATGCCGCAAGGCATGTCCCCTGCCCGTCCACGCAAGTGTTTGGTGCTGCTAGACCTGAGGATGGAAAGCATGTTGGCTCGTGGGTCGTACTAGAGTCCCAGGTGCACTCAGGTGGCCGCAGTGCTCGTTTACAGCAGGCAGGGAGAATCCTCGGCTCAACGGCGATCCTATTGGACATGTGTCCACTGCCGCATCCTTTTTTTGGTGCTGCCAAGCCCAGCTGACCGGCGATTGAGGGAATGTGGGCCGGCGTGGTCGGCGACCTAGAAAATATTCTGAATCAGCCCTGGCTTGCCGTCTCGAGGCGACCTCATCGCGAGACCTGGCTGGCGGCTGAGCGTACGCAGACTGATCAGGGAACTCGTTCCGAGGAGCTCGAAGCGAGGTGGCTAGTATCGTGGCAGGCCCTAATGCTCGGAACGAGCCGCCCTGGTGCATTGATGCCGATGCGGAGTGCTCTCTGGCGAGGTGCCGTCCTGCTGAGGCTGGCATTCAGGTGGTTGCTGCGCGCTGCGCTCGTCTGTAACGCATGTCCGCGTGCTGCCAGACCAAGGCAAGGTCCGTCGCTATTCAGAGCGACGCTCGGATCAGACATGCAAGTGGGCAAGCGAAACCTGCCCCAACACTCCAAGATCAGAAACATGAACGGTGGTGGCCGGTCCGCAGATGAGACAGACGGCGCCTACTGGAGGCCTGACAGCGCCAGCTGATAAAATTATTATCACCTCGTTACGCCTGCAGATATCGCGGGGCTGGCCGATTCGAGTGGCCTAACTCCGATGTGGGACGGCCGACGGATAGCGACGGATAATTTTTTCCAACCCAGCCAGTGCTGCAGTGGATGCCGCTCCAATCTCTGACCTGCCTGGCTGCCTGGCTGCCTGGCTGCCTTGCTGTCTGGCGTTGGAAAAAAAAAAGGACTGTGCGAGTCCCCGCAAATAAAGCACAGGAACGTCATACCTGGTCCCTGAGCATTCAAAGATCAGAAACCTGAGATATTTCGAGCTAGTTTTCTCTTCAGATCGTGCAGCAGTAGCATCTCAGTTTTTCTACTTCGTTTTAGTAGCAACGCAGCAGGCGAACTTGGCGGCGATGGCGGTTAACGGATATGCACACTGGTCGACGGGGGGTTGCATTTTGATAGCATGGAGAGCTAGGCGAGCGATGTGGCAAGCACCAGAGAGGCTGAGAGGGAAGAGGGTCCTGAATAGAGGTATCACGTGTACACCCATCAGCTGCACAGAAGCCGCCGGCGATCAGCGCCACCAACCCCCCACCTTCTCATCGAACTTCCTCCGTCCTCTGCGCGCGGATGCGGGCTTACCTAAGGCTGCAGCCACTCACCTCTCTCTGCAACAGCGCGCCAATACCACAGCATGCGTAACTCTCCCACTCTAGATGCATGCACTATCCCTGCATGACCGCGGGCACCACCGAACGCGACTAGTCCGTTAACCAAATCTGGGATCCTATCGGCAAGTCTCTTCGAAATCACCGTCGTTGTCCGTCACAATGCCCTGGGCGAAAAAAGAAAAAAAGGTACATCCGCGTGTCGTCCGAAGCCGCAGACCACACTCCGTAATCCCCGCTTGGGTGCATCCCAGGGTCCGTACCGCAGCCAAACCTCCCCCTCGATCTCGTCGACCACCTTTCCCCTCCCAGTGTGTGCACCAAAACCTATCTCCTCGGCCAACGGAGACTCCTCCCGGCCCCCGCAATTGACAGGCCAAACTGCAGCTGCGTGGGCCCGTGTGGGGCCAGCCGGGAGAATGGTTTGTCGCTTCTGCGGACCCCTTGCCTTCGCACCTTGGGATGGGAAATCTTTTGCGGGCGGGTCGGAAAGTATTATAGGCCCCCAGTTTTCTCGTCTCCCCCATCGTTCTCCCATCAGTGTTGGGTTTCTCTATCTTCTCTCACCTCTTTTCCTATCCGACAACCAATCCAACACAGTCTAATGTTCCGCCGTTCCGAGAAGAGCGAGGACGTGCCCGTCGTCACCGGCACCGACGTCGAGGCCGGCTCGATGTCTTCGTACAGCACCGGTGCCATCACCAAGAACGCCGACGGCGACTTTGTTCCCATGACTGCCGTTACCGAGGAGGTCTTCGAGCACGATGCCTTCACCGCCCAGAAGGATGACGAGGACTACGTTGACTTCCGTTCGATGGGCTGGCTCAAGGCTGGTCTCGTCGCTACCGCTGAGGTGCGTCGCTCACTACCTTGAAAGGAGTTTGGCTGACAAACTAGAACATTGCCCTTGGTATCCTTTCGTTCCCCTCCATTTTCCTCCGTCTCGGTCTCGTCGGTGGTATCATCTCGACCGTTGCTATGGGTATCCTTGCCTACATCACTGCTTGGATCATGATCGACTTCAAGTGCCGCCACATGGGTGTCATGCACTTTGGTGACGCTGGAGGTGTCATGTTCGGCAAGTGGGGTTCGCGCATCTTCGGTTGGGGCATGATCCTCAAGGCCATGGGTCTTGCCGGTTCGCACGTCCTTGTTGGTCAGACCGCCCTCAACAACATTTCGGAGCACGCCATCTGCAACGTCTGGTACGGTCTCATCGTCACCATTGCCTCCATCCTCATGTCGTACAACCGCGAGTGGCACAAGCTCTGGTGGATGTCGTTTGTTTCCATTGCCGCCATCTTCGTTGCCTCGATGATCACCATCGTCGCCACTGGTATCCAGTCGCCCAGTGTCCTCGAGACTCCTAAGAAGGGCCCCATCTACTGGCGCGCCACCCCCGAGGACCCCTCCCTCATGTCGGTTCTCGGTGGCTTCACCAACGTTCTTTTCGCCTACGGCGGTAACATGGCCGTCTTCTCCTTCTGCTCGGAGATGAAGAAGCCCAACGACTTTAAGAAGTCGTTCGGTCTCTCGCAGCTCATCGCCACCTGCGCCTACATCATCGTCGGTACCACCATCTACATCTTCGGCGGCCAGTACACCACCTCGCCCGCTCTTACCATGACCTCGACCCCCGTCCGCATCACCTCCTACTCGATTGCCCTTGTCACCATCATGGTCTCGGGTATCCTCGGTGCCAACGTCGGTGCCAAGTACCTCTACGTCACCACCCTCCGTGGCTCGCCCCTCCTCACCTCCAAGTCGTGGAAGGCCCAGGGTGTCTGGATGGGTCTGGTTGCCCTTGTCTGGATTGTCGGCTTCATCTTCTCGGAGCTCATTCCCTTCTTCAACCCCATCCTTACCATCATCTCGTCGCTCTTCTCCGTTTGGTTCATCTGCGGTGGCGCCGCCATGCTCTGGTTCTACGACTGCCACCCCTACTTTGCCAAGCCCGGAGAGCTCCACGAGCGCAGCCTCAAGCCTCTCAAGCAGAAGTTCTTCTTCTTCTGCTCGGTTCTCGCGCTCATCATCTCGGTGGCCATCACCCCTCTTGGTCTCTACTCGGCCGTCCAGTCGATCATTGACGGTTACCGTGCCGGTACCTTCTCGCACCCCTTCGCCTGCTAAATGCACGGCGCCAGCAGCAGGATAAGGCCTGTCTGTTATCAAAAGTTATTAACTCTTGAGGCCAAGCAAAAGACCCCAAATCGCTTGTACACTACAATCAACTCTAGATCTATATAGAGCCTCTACACATATCACATCATATCTTATCGACGAAAGTTTAGCATCTTTGTTTGGCATTCGTGTTGGATCTACACCCCCATTCAGTATTTCGGGAAACATGCATCGCGTATTCGAGTACAGAGTAGCCGCATTATCTTTGGCGGGTTCTTGAAGCCGTGGTGCCCCATGGCACTTCGAGTTCCGGTGAAACGGTACAGCAGTTTCGTTATCACCATCGTCTTCCTCGTTCGCACCGCTACCGGCCAAGTGCCACAATGACCAAGTTTGGACTGTTCTGGGATAAGATGCTCTTCTCGCCATCGGTGGGTGCCTCGGCATCATCAAACAACGTCTCTTCGCTAGTATATCGGTTAGTATAAGCGTCTCTCATGTAGATCACGCTAGAGCAGGGTTCGACTCCCTGGCGGAGAATCTCTTTTTCTACGTCGACAGGCTGTATGGGGCTCCTGTGGCCCTGTCGCCCGGCAGTCTTTACATCGGTTCCGACAGGGAGAGGCCAGAGAAGCAATGCACGGACGGAACGAGCTCCTTGAGCCCCATGTCCTGGTCTCCACCTAGGAGTCTCGATTCACACGGGTTGACAAGGCGTGGAGAAACAGAGGCCCTTGCGCGTGTCCCAAACACGAGGTCCGTCCACAGACAGACGGAAGCCCTGCTTTGCTTCGTCCGCGACCCCGCTCCGCGTGGTGATGGGAGGGCGAAGGGCCAACCCAGCAGTGTTGCGTGGCCGGCAACGCGCAGTCCGCTACATCCCTCTTGATGTTGCAGTTACACCAACATATCACTCTGTTTCTCACCTGCGGTGTTCTTCACCACCATGTCTACTCCGCGAAAGGGCAGCCCGCAGCCCCAGCCTGGCAGCAGTGTGCTCTCACTTCCGTTCCGACAGGCGTGGGCTCGCGTCGAATCGGTCTTCAAAGGTGCGCCGAAAGGTGAGCGGCGCTGTCCACTGGGGTCGTCTCCAGTGGGAGCCGACGGAGCCACCACCCGGTGACCCGTTCCACGCCTCTCCAAGTGGACAACTAAACACCTCCAGATGCGGACCACCTCATGAGCAAGAGTGGACGGCAGACGACGGCCAATAACAGAGAGAGCGAGGACGTTGACCCTTTCGCACGCGTCGAGCCCAGGGTGCCACGGCAAGATGGTGAGCTGTCTGGGAAACCCTTGGAGACCAACGCCACAGTCATGTCCATCGTTGCATCAAACTATTATCGGACCAGTAAGCTACCGGACAGGACCAGGCGCTTGGATCTCGTCTCTGACTGGGCACCAGCGAACAGAACGGAGCGGTCGCGCCGCAAGATTCTCCCTCCCATTCCACCCGCCTCACCACCAGTGTCGATAAGCACCCTCGGAGATCAGCCGCCTCGCCTCGAACTTGCTGTACAGCCCCTGTTCGCACCGCTTATCGAGGAAGCACTCGGCACGCAGCTCTCGCCTCCATCGTTACCTCCGCCGCTTCCCGACAAGGACAATCTCCCACCGCAGATCGCCACCACCCCCACAACTACCACCCCCACCCCCACTACCCCCAACTTGTCACCAACATACCCCTTGTCCGCACGCACACCAAGCCCCTCTGCATCATCTCCCTCAAGGTTCCTCCTTTCAACTCCGCCCACCCCGCAAACCCCTCTGGGGGAGAGTTCGGAGCTCGCTTACGCGCACGACCAGGATCCAAGGCCCGAGCGCCCCGCCTTGGGTCGTCGATCGGGATTTTTCGGCAGGAGCGAAAAGCTCCTCCCCAGCAACAGGTCATTCAGCAGGTGTGTTTTACTCTCACACCCCTGCTAGCCGCCCGCTCACTGCCATCTCTCAGCCCACCACGTCTCCCATTCCTTGGCCGCCACAGGACCAACTCTCAGGTAACGACCGACTCGCGCACCTCGCGCAGGGGGTTCCTGTAAAACTTGGAACATGTTGTTGCTATGTATCGAGATCCCAGCGCCCTCACACGACCCACCATGGCCGCAGCGCTGATACCTCACTTCTCCCTGGAATGCAAGGAGCGTCTCAAACCCTCCGGAATGCCCGACGGGATGGCGAGGCTTTGGGGCTGGGACAGGTACTCTGCAGGTCCACCCTGATGACTTGAGACCTGCATCTGGACAGCTTCTGGACTTGGCGTGTTAATGGACAGCCCGACTTCCGAGATTGAAGCGAATGTATCCGCTCGTATAGTGTAGGTGGTTATCACCGTTCGTTGTGGTCATGTTTCCCTTCTGAGCTGACCGCTGTTCGACTCAGCGTGCGAGCACGGCCTCGGTCATCTGAGGCTATCTTTTTCATTCTTTCGGTGTCAATACCTGAACACGGAGAGGAGGGGTCGGCTTTCAACTTGCAACAATCGCAAGAACATTTCACGAGTGGCAGATCTGCAGATCACCGCTTGTGGCACCCGGCACGAACAGAAATTCGTTGTGGCACGGTGGGTTCTCTTCCCTTCTCTCCAGCCCTCACCTACAACACCTTCAATATGTCTCCTCCCAGCCGGAATTCCAGCAGAGAGAACTACAAAAAGGCCACGACGGGGATCGAACCCGCGATCTCCTGATTGCTCATCGTAGTCAGACGCCGTACCATTTGGCCACGCGACCGGATGTCTTTATCCCCTCTCACACCATAGTCCCACTTCTTCCTTCGTACACTGACGGTTTACGAGCTTAACAGTTCCCAAAAGAGGTTGAGATTGACCGTCACGAAACGTCTCAGGTGTGATCATGCTTTGGGGGAATGAAATTCCAGTTTGGCATGCTCGACAAACGGCCTTGTCTCTGACTTGGCCGATTGTAGATGCCTGCAACCTATCATTACTCGCCGCCATCAAAGTGCGTCTCCGGTGTACACAACGCCAGCCCCCGCAAGTTACTTTTCCGCAGTAGTCTTCTAACATTGTATCCTTGGGGGAGATAAGCAGTCTTATCCCCTCTGGAACCTCTAATCGTCACAACATTTGTAAATGAGTAAGCGGCACAGCCAACGGTTACGTTAGACAGCAATGGGCCCTGGTGTCTCCGTCCAACGGTACCGTTGCAGATTCGATGCCCTCACTTATACACACGCGGATAGGGACAGGTGGGGTCACATCAGTTTAGTTACATCTACACGGGATGCCTACGGGCTGCCAAGGTCAGTCTACACCAGCAGCTGCAGCTACCGGGTGACTACTCAAAACTCCACTTCAATGCTCCAACTCCTAGCTGGAGGGATCTGCCAGTGTCAGCTCCTGTTCCCGCTCCAACGCCTTCCAGGCGCTCGAACAGTGATACCTAACAGACAGACCTAGCGTCATCTCAGCTCCCTGTCACATTCCTCCTGCGGGGCGGAATCCAGAGCGCTTTGTCCATCGTTGCCGCATACCTAGCAGCCCTAAAAGAACCATCAAATATACAACAACAGTCATGGGGAGCGATGCCTGCTGTATCACCGAGAGCTCAGAGGAACTCTCGCACAAACAGAAACGTGTGGAATGTCATGACGCTAGCGTGTCAGCTGGTCATTGTTCATGATTGCCTAATGCAGGAGTTGGCTGCGTGGCAGAGGGATGTTGCAGCGCAAGGAGGCATGGTGGAATGGTATGGCTGACGCCGGATCTCCAACGGAGGCACATTCTCCTTCTCAGTCCCCAGCGACCGACTGAAGCCACACCCGCCCATTACGGCAGAATTATTGTTACTCCGCGAGAGACTGGATCTTCGTCATGTGCAAACGTACTTGGGAACGCCAGGCCCCAGGCGCCGTTAAGCCGGTGTAAGAGCAGTCAAACATTGCCGCCTCGGCAACCCCAGGTCGCTTGGGCGCTCAGCCTCCACGGCCGGGTCAGTCTCACGGAATATTCTGTGGAATGCCCCTGCGATTGCACTCTGGGAGGTGCCACCGGTCAACACAGGCCATGGCGTCTAGGGGTTGCGTAAGCCACTCGGCATGAAGTGTCTTGTCCATGCCGCCGCCGGCGTGTGGCACATTTGCGGTGCGCCATCTCAGGATATGCGCCGGTGCACCGACCTCCGACTTTGGCCACGATTTTTGACCGCAACCACGCTAGCCACCACATCCGATCCGAGAGGCGCTCCTGAGACATCGAGAAAGCCATTTCTCCAACCGGCAAGCCCGTGGATGTTGGCACTCGCAAGCGATGCCAAGAGGTTGCCTTCAGCGGAACGCCATGACTGTCCATCGCCGAAGCCGAAGATCAAACCTTTGAGCGGACTCAATTGCAGTCTGCGGCCATTCAACCGATGAGAGGCTGGCAGTGTCCTTCCGAATGCAACTTGAATGTGTAGTAGCATGAAACTAGCCCAACAACAACGTGCGCTTTGAGAAGCAGAGCGTCAAATGCCACCACTATCAAGACTATCCTTCGTCATGGGTCAACGATCCGGCATGGAGTCGCGCTCAGACACGAAAGTGCGCGTGGGACGGGGGAGGTAATAACCAGAGTACCTGTTTGTTGGATCGGCACAGTTCACACACAGCACGCCGCGCTGCACAGGCGGGGGTCGACCGCCACCCCCGGTGAGAAGCTGCTGACTGGAATTGTTTTTGCGAGTGTTTTTGCGAGAGAGCAATGGCTGGAAGGCTGGGCTATTGTGAGACACCCCCCGGCTGCTGGACAGCTGGCTGGCCAGTCATTTTCAACGTTCGACGCCACCACGGCCATGGTTCGTGTGGGAATAGTCATGTTGGCCAGGTCTGCATGTATCGGACGAATTGTGCTCCGGCCTTCAAGCACTGGGGGACGGGGGAACTACCTCGCAATCCTGTCCCACATGCCCAGCGGTCACCAGTCCCCTAAGGGAGGTACTGACCACGCCGACGACGTGGCCGGTTAAACACCCGCTAAAACCCTGTGAGGCCCCCTAGGATCTATGTGGGCACCTGTGGCTTAGGAGGGCGTAGGAAGGAACGGGGCGTGGCGTCGTGTCTCCCTGGCGCTGGTATTGTTGTGACCCAGCAGACGCTTTTGTTGGTAAGAGGGCGGCTGATTTTTCTTGCATTACTGCTTTTGTACTCGGTGCAAAGGTTTTCCTTTCGGCCCTCGGAGCCGCGTGTCCCATCCCAAACGACTTTCATTGAGCCGCGCCTGCAGGAAAGTGTAACACGGTCCACCAAATACGTGCACCCTCTCCATGGTATGGTCAGTTCTGCAGATCATTATCACTCCTCGTTGGCCCGGTAACGCTCATTTCAGTACTCGTGGGGGTCAGTATGAATGCCCACTCTGCAAGTCCCTGTGTTTCGACGCAGCTAGGCCATTCACCCGTCAGATTTCCAGTGGAGACTGTCGGTTTCAGCACTCCCCAATCAATGGTTTGGTGACCCGGGTTCCGGAAGAACAAGTAGTGTGGGTCGTGTCGGCATTAGAGCGTTCTACTGGACAGCTTCAACCTGGCCGACTCGGGGAGGCGTTTCGCGACGGCTTTCTTTTCCGCAAGACTCTTGGAGTGGTGGCCGCTCGTTTCACCCTCCGGGTGCTATCTTCCTGGTGTGCTAAGATGAGAAGGCTGTCTACTACGGCAGCTTGTCAATTGTCTGCTCACAGAAGGTACCTCTCCCTCCGGGAGACAATAGCATTTGTGAGCGGGTGCCCCAGCGCGAGCTCGGTGCTTCCTGCATCTCCGCATTCCCCCTCTATTGTGGCCTTGACGGTCCCGATCGCTCGCGAGGAGTCTGAGCATGGCCTCGCGTGGTTCCTGGCGTGTAGAGAAGTCTGTGTCACCTTTGTTCCTTTCTTACCCGGCCTGCCTCCGTCAAAGCGCCCAATCCGATCCTCGACGTGGGCAGCATATATTCCGCACGGATCTGGCTATGCGGCGATAGCGACCCTTCATTCCCCAAGCAGGCGTGTGCAGGAGTGGGACCATTGGTTGGCGGAACATGGCACCGGTGCGCTCACGGACCGTTTATGGCCCGTCGGTAAGACCTTCCGTGCCTGGCTTCGGCAAACAAAGAACGAAGCCCAAGAAGAAGAGAAATCCAAAGAAAAGCACCCGCACATGACGCGACTGATTTCCTCTTGTTCCCCGCGGTCCATGTTCCTCAGGCGCAAGGCATGAAGGCATGTGCAGAATCAGGAAGAAAAAAAAATCATTCTCGCCAAAACCTAGCTGGACCTGCTTCGCCCTGAGCGCCACTGTGGCGCCCAATCTCGTCGGTTGAGAGTCCTCCCGAGAAGGGTTCAAGGGCTGTAAAGCGCGCCTCGAGGAATGGCTCTGACCGGGAAGTCGCCAGGCCAGACGCGGGGCGCATCGAGTGCAGATTGGCAATGCAAGTCTACTGGCTGTTCCTAGACAGCGCCGCGACGCAGAAGGGTCTGGGGTGGCTTGGTATGGTATGTCCAGGAGCAGCTCAGTATCCATAGCAAGCCCCAGGGTTGCAGTCAGCAGACAACAAACAATCCAACCGAAGTTGAGCCAGTGAGCGGACAAGTTGAGACATTGCATTCCCATCCCGTCTTATACAAGGCTCATGTTGGAGTAACTTTAACGCCCTCATCCTCCCAAGCATTCACATTCCGCGCCTCCACCTCTACACACGCTCAACTTGTGTTGATCAATCGCCTATCTGCCACTCTTATATCAAGGTATCGCCTGCTGCTCTACACTTCTTCGCCACAACAGCCGCCCAACCTCAGCCTCACCCTTTGTCAACGCATCTATCCCCAAAGCTATTCGTCTGGTGAGTGCTCCCACGTTACCGGTCACGAAGAATCGGTTTCCTTGCTTGCAAGATCGGTTACAGCTTCGCTCTCAACCGTTCGCAGCAGCACGGCTTCCTTAAATGGTCAATGCGTAGTGCTCCTGTCCATGGTTCTCGGCTTCTATAACGCTCAAGAGTAGCGCACTGACATTGCAGCAGCACCCCCGTAAACGAGCTACCCCTCCCACAAGTCACGGTCACCGCCTTTTGCTCTCCGCCACTTGTCGATCAGACTTTGTCATCTCCCCTCCAGTTGCTTATATACTGCTCCCAGCAACACTACTTCCATATAAATCCCCCCCTATCACCTCATCATAATGGCTCCCAACCGCAACGTCCAGCCCGAGTGCCCCTCCACCCCCTACACCCGCCCCAAGCAGTTTGAGACTGCCCGTCTTCTCTTCAAGCGTAGTAAGTGTCCTTTGCCTCGTCCAGTTCATTCGCTGACTCTACAGTGATTGAGGAGCAGAAGACCCCCATGCCCACAGCTAAGCTTTTTGCTGCTGCCGGTGCCAACAAGCCTTCCATGCTCCACTCGCCCCCCCAGACCCCGGAGGACGAGGCGGGTACGATTACCCTTGTCCCTGCTCAGCCTGCTCCTACTCCGTTCAGCTCCATCTCCAACGGTCCCTGCACCCCTCCTCCTACCCTTCCCCGCGGTCTCTCCACCGAGTGCCCCAAGGTTCCCCGGGCCAAGCGCAGCATGCTCTTTGTGCTTCCTCCTCCTCGTGGAGCGTCGTCTGATAACATCGACGTCGACACCGACTGCCTTGGATCTCCCATCCAGATGGCTCCAGTCCCCTTCCCTATCGAGCAGCGCGCCGCCGTGAACACCCCCCGGAAAGCCGACCTCTCCAGCGCCGTCGCCCCTTGGGCTCCTAAGCGCCCCTCCTTCCACCCCTCGTCTACCTACGGTGCCCGCATTGCCCTCCGCAAGCCCTTCATCCAGCCTGTGTTTGCTACCACATCGTCTGCGCCGTCCACACCCACCAAGAACCTGGACCGCAATGCCCTGGTCGCGCGTATCCACCAGCTTGAGAGCACTGTGCGCAACCTCCAGCGTGAGCTTGCCTCCTCCAAGACCTCCCACGTCCCCTCCACCCCTACACGGGCATCCCGCCTCACCCGCCGCGCGCTCAACTCTTCCCGGCCCCGCCCCTCCGCTGCCGATTCGGTCTTCATGTAATGGCCGCTTTGCGCACACCCAGCATTTGTTCATAAAAACAGTCCCAAACTGTTCTCTTGGTTTCTTTGATTTTGATTTTGGTGGCTCATACAAGCGCGACCCAGTTGTACTGTACTATTACATGCTCCAAACCTCACATGTGTAACATAGGGATACGATTAAATGATTCATGACCGTGGTTTTGGCGGCAGCGCATCAGACTAACAAGCTCGGCAGGATCCCTTTGCAGCCGAGTGGCTTCTGGGAGGGTAAGGGCAGATACTATTGCAGGTGCCAACAATGGAGGGCGCGGCGGAGGAACATTACAAAGCCTCAGTCCGCCTCCCACGCACAGAGTGCCGACTCGGTTGTGCCTCCCTTACCCCCCTCCCCCGAGGGCACGACAGAGAGCAGGGCCACCACCATGGCTCATGCAAGTGCGGGGTGGCCTCTCCCCATAGCGAGAGACAGCCTTCAAAGGCATCATCGTCATCAACGGCCGTGCAGGCGCGGTGAAATAGTTGGACGTGCAGCTTCTTGTCTCACCGCCGCCAGCCTCCGCGATGCTTGCTTGTGTGTCTCCGCCACTTCCGACCTGGCGTCAACGAAGCCCGTACTAATCACTTTGCCTGAAAGGATGGCCCAGTTTTGCGAATCACCTGAACCGATGCCACCGTTGGTTGGCTTGCACAGAACCACACACTGTGGTTCTTGCCAAGTGTGCCACGGAGATCTGGATTCCGTGGCTATGGCAGCAGATACTGGTCATGTGACGGTTCCGTCAGAGGCTCACAGGCAACCATGACGACCATGTCCCTCTCCCGCGGAGGGTGCCGCAGGAAGCACGCCAAAGGTGGTATGCTGGACCAGCAAAGAGCGGAAGGAGGGCAGTGAGGCGGACACTTTACTGCACTTTGCGGTAAGACATTGCCATGCAGGGCCGTCCACTCGGTTGGGGCGCACTATTGCACGTGCGGCACCTTTCAGTCTCAAGTGCTGAGACAGGACATGTCGAGGACGAATGCTCCGTAGACGAGCATCGCCAGAGACGAGTGACACCCGCGATAAGGAGCATGTGCAGCCAGCTGCTGCCATGCACGTCATAGGATTTCAGCGCCTCAAACAAACTGACGCCTTTGGGCTACTACGATTAGACAAGGTGAATGGCCATTCCCGTCCCTTGCAGCGATCTCCGCGCGCCATCCGCGACGGGAGCAATGTAAACTGCCCATACAAGCCGCCCACCAAGCCATCACACCCGGCCAGGCTCGCGGCGATGTCATCGCACTGTTGCTCTCCAGTTGGACCAGGCTGCCATGCTTCTCCGCCATCGTGCCCAGATGGCTTCTACTCCAGAAGTGGGAACGAGGTGCATCGCGTTCATTAAAGCGATTGAGAGGCGTGGTTCTCGCCGCCAGTGGGCCAGGCGAGAGTGTACTTCGCGGCAGCCCATAATTCAGCGCCGCTGCACATAGCCATGAGAAACTTGCGCAGTTTGGACCCATCCCTCCTTCCTACACTGAGCCAAGTAACAAGCACTACATATATAGCAGAGGTATGGGCTTAGCTTCTACAATGCTGAGCAACACCGGTGGCATCGTGAAATCAGAACGCCACAAGACACCCCGAAAGGTCATTCTGGTTCTGATGGGCTGATCCTGATCGGTGCGTACTGAATGACTGAAGCCTAATGTCCCCGCAGTCCAGGACCTGAATGCAGTTGAACCTCGATTGAATAGCAACGCAAAAAGGAGCCATCGGCCGCGGATGCTTCACAAGGTCTTGCGGGGAATCGAACCCCGATTACGAGAACTGAACGGCCATTGGAGGTCCAAGGCGGGATATTCAAAATCTCATGTACTAACCGTTATACGACAAAACCACCGTGGTTTTGCTTTGCTTGATACGGGGGCGGGCGACTCTGGATGGCGGAATGAGACGAGCAGAGTCAATTGTGGAACGCATCGGGATGAGTTGGTTGCCCAGTGATGCCACCACAGTGCCACATGCAGCATTTTTGTCTGTTTGTGGGCAGCAGGGCCCCACAAGGCGCTGTGGGGGCATGGTGGCCCGTGCATTGGCGCTCTTTCCCACACAACTACACATCCTTCCACTGCCTCCACACCGCCGACCGCCCCGCTGGGCGTGCTGCGGGGTGCTGTGGGGTCCCGGAGCACTCAAGCTTGGATGGACAGGTGCCCTGCCAACGAGTCCTTCGCCACACGTCTCGGCTACCCATCACCTGATGGTTCGCACAGGTGCCTCGCCGGCTCAATTCCAAGGGGCGGTGTGGTACCCAGTCTCGCGATAATGCGCCGTGTTCCTTGCCATCTGCCACATGGTCAAAACTGTGGCGACCACCTGACCCCAAGAGCTTCGTGGGTAGCAGTATGAATGCAACAAGGACCTCGCTCGGAGGACCCTCGGAGAACCCTCGGAGGGTGGTCTGTGATGCGACCACGCTCCGAAGCACTCAAGGGTCGATCTACACCGGGGCCCAGTGGCTTGCCAGAAAAAGCAATGGTCCGGGTACGAAATGCCACCAGGGAAGATAATATACAATACATACACGGAAAATCATGGAGACAATGGATACGGATGGCGCAAAGGTCGGCTGGCGACATGCTGTATGTAGGGAAGTGTGGACCCGCCAGGGGGCCAGAGAGACGGGGCGCGGAGGCCCGTCTAATGTCCGGAGAGAGCAGGGCAGTCAAGACCGCTAAGGTCATCAAACTGGTCATTTGACTTGCTGCTGGGTGTCATGGGAGGTGATGGGGGGGCTGCACCGATGAAACCGAGTGCTGGGCTGAGACGGAGCTCGGTGAAGAGCTGAGCAGTAGAGCTTAGAGGGGTGGAACGAGGGGGCCGGGGCGACTCCACGTGCTGTGACCGACGGCTCTGCTTGATGGGTGTAAGGAACGGGTGCCTAGAGCTGGTGTGGAACGGGGGCTGAAGTGTGGTTTGAGACTCGGTGTCCTCCTCACTGCGGACAGCTGAACCCAAGTCAGGCGTAGCAGGGGTTGTGCGGAGAGACATCGGGACGATGACGACCGGCGGCAGGAGGGCAAATGGTTCGCACGGGGGAGACACTGGAGGAACAATGTGACTGCGACGCTCCGGGAGCTTGAGGTCTTCGCCAAACGTGCTCATAGTCGACAGTGGAGAGCTCGACCATGGCTCGTCCATGCCCTGGATTCCATCCCAGCCTGTTCCAGTTAGAGGAGGTGTCGTCGCAAGTCAGAAGCAACTTACATTGGGAGAAGGCGCTCTGCATGGCAGCCATGTTGATTTTCCGCGGAGCCTTGGAGGAAGCGGAACGAGGGGTGCTTGGAATCATGATGGGTTGCGAAGCCAGGTAAGCCAGGGAAGCGGTGAGGGAGATCGTCGAGTTTGGACTTTGGGTGGGAAGAGTGGAAAAAATATTCTCCAACACGTCGGGTTTTGAGCTGACAGGCAGGTGGTTGTCTCAAGTGGATGTCCTGCTCGTGTGTTGAGCAGCGAGCGATACGACGGGCTCGCCAGTTTAGACTGCGACCAAGTTGCACAACGGAAGGACGCGCCGGACGCACCAATCCAAAAGGTTTGAGACAGGTCAGAAGACGCGCATGAAGTCATTCACTGCACCAGCTTCAACCCCGGGAGGTGGGCCATACAGCAGCTCTGGAGCGCACAGGACTGTGAAATGACAAGCTGCGGGGCCGCACTGCGTCCTAGCGCAAGCCATGCGGACAGGTGCACCAACTTGCGCCATCTGCGCCTCTCCACTTCAGCCTCTCCACTTCAGCCTCGCGTGCGCCTCCGTACCCCACCGATCCCACTCAACCCTCCTCACCATTCTCCCGAGCTGCCCGGACGATTGCTGCCAGTCAGGACCATTGGCCAGGCATGCCTAGCGCAGGAAGTCCCAGCACAAACGTGTTAAGCATCTATGCCAGCACCCGCTGCCGAATCGTAAGCAAAGACAGTGCGGGAGCCCTGTCCCGCCATATGAGCAACCATTGTGCCACATCATCCCTGAGTGGCTTGGGGGGCTGAGGGTTGCCTTCACATTCCCACGAGGTCAAACGGACCCACTCTTTGCCTGTGCTCTCTGGGGTCCGCGCACCGGCGCCGCAAAGAGGGCGCCAGGACACACGGACAAGACACAGGAGGGTTGGTGCTTGGGCCGAGTCGGTCCAGAGCTGCACGAGTCAGCTCGGTCCGCGCCCCCTGTGCCTCCCACCGCGGCGCCACCACTACGACGATGCCTCGTGCCTAGTTCGTGGGAACCCTCGGTATTGCAGGTATTGACGTGAATATCTGAAAGCCCGACCAGTGAAACGCTGCAGACGAGAGCATTCGAAAAGCACCGCCAGGAGGCAATCAAGAACCCTCTCGCCACATCCCCGTTGATGAATTGTTTTAGTGGTGTCCGTGGCCAGCAGGAGTCTGTATCTGTGCACTTTTGGGGTCTCCACCATGCAAATCAGCAATTAAAGCGGTCCGTGCTTCGGTTCCATCTCACGCAAAGCTGGCAGCCCTACACGCAGCCGCGACGTCAGCTTGAATGGTTTAACGTTAGCGACAGCGGGCCGAGCGCAAGACGCCGGGCTCCGACAATAGTCCTGTCTGATTGACAATGGGGCAGCCATCTCTCGACTAGCTATTGAGCATCATGAAACGCAACTCAGATAGACGTGCACTCCTAGACGGTGGGCTCATGTGGGCAGGGGAGACCGGCCGAGATCTCCCAGTCAATGGCAAGTGAGTACCCCCAAAACCAAAAGCTCAAACGCTCAATGCTGTGGCGAGTTGTGAGAAATAGCTGCCTTTGCAAGAGATACTGCGCGACAGATCAGATCCAGCTCGTCACCTCGGCCTCAGCGTGCCATCTGAATGATTTGCCGGCTTGGAGCTAGTCAAACTCGAGGACACTAAATCTCAGTTCCCAATGGTGAATAGAACCTTCCTGGCACACTGTCCCTGCCAGCGTTTTCATTCCGTGGACTGTTGTCGATTGGCGGAGAGAGGCCAAACCTGAGCCAGTGACGGCCAAGGAGCGGAGGTCGACGCGTACTGCATTGCAGTCCACATTCCAGCCCGACGCTTTGCTCGGACGCGTGCAGTGGTCGCGTCTTGAGGAGTGAGAACAGCCGAGAGCGTGACGTGACAATTCGTATGTGCTCTCGGTGGCAAAGTGAGCCCGGAGGCCTAAAGGCTATGGAGGCATGGATCTGAACCTGTCGGCCTGGACAACACCATCGGAATGTGACTGCTCTGGACGGCAGATAGGAATAGGTGTGCACATTAGAGCTCTGACTCGACTGCAGAACGTTCCATCGAGGGAGCACAGAAGGACACGACCATGGAACCCTAACGTCAACTGCAGTGAGATCTCAGCTAGACCAGAGATCTGAGTTAGATCACTAACGCTCTTGTCTCTGCGACTCCTATCAGTGGTGGACGCGAACGACGTCCACCTCGAGAGACGTGGCTGGGGAAGTTGTGACAGCAGCATCAGGAACTTGCAGCTACACATCGCTCTCATGTGCTGCCAAAGGGAACCAATACATACATGCCTTTTACCACTATACCACAGCTGTCTTGACACGCTCTCGACTCTTCTCTAGAATGGGATGCAGTAGATGCGAGGGGGGCGTGGGGCCCTAGTGGAGCTCTGTCTAGAGTCGTTGAGAGAACCTTCATTGTCCACCTCCGAATTAAGGGCAGAGTCCTCCTCCCTCAGTCCCTCGCCGTCGAATCCAGACCCCTGGCTGTCGAATATCAGAATGCGCGACTCCCACTCGGAAAAGTAGAACGCCGCGGTCCGCGGCAAGGAGCGCCAACGGTCACAGTATTCATGGTGTTGGGAGCGGTTGACCAGAACGCCCTCCTCGGTCCGGAATTGAACTGGCAGCCACCCGACGAAGGCGCCGGCGCGGTACATCTGCGAGCGGACACGGGCGGTCTCGTCGACGAGGTAACGGATAAAGTGGCCCCAGTGCGGATTGGAGGGAGGGAAGCCATAAAAGACAGCGAGATTGAGGGCTGCGCTCTCAAAGGCCGCTAGGGACGACCAGAACGCGGCGGGGATAGAGTAGCTGTGCCATGAGTATTTGTATTGGGAGCGGCTGGGCTGGACAAAGATATTGAATCTGGTTACTAACCGTTTCCCCATGCCGAGAAGGACAGCTGCGCGCCAGCTGTCAGGGTTGGAGAGGAGTCCATCTGCTGAACGCATCATGGTGTAAAACTCGTATACACCCAGAGCGTACTGGTTCCTGGGGTGAAACAGGCAGCAAGTAAGGCCAACAAGGCTGGCGGATGCAGTGTCGAGGCCGTTGAGGAGGTTTGAGAGAAGAATGGCACAAGCAACAGCTTCAGGAGTCCGAGGAACAGTGGCGGTACCGGTGGCGGTCTCGTCCGGGAGAACGAAAGGCCCAGTGCGCATCGCGAGCTGTAGGCGAGCTGCTGGCCCTGCACAGGTGCGTTTAGCGGTGGTTGTGCTAGTGGAGACGGATGGCCGCCTGGGGCATGGTGGCAACTAGTCTTATAAGATAAGTGTCTGCCCATGCCTCGGTGAGTGAATAAACAGAAGGCCATCAATGAGCGAAGATGGGTGACACGGCACTTGTGATCCGTGCGGGTGTGGATACTAGAGAGGCTGTTTATGGCGGTATCGAGCAGCGACCGTATAGAGGACCAGTGGAGTGGCTGAACCCGAGAGCCGAGAGGCACCCGAAGCCGGCTTTACTCTTTCGGTGGCAACTGAAACATGTATGGATGGAATATGAGTGGCGTTTCCCATCGGTGCCCATCGATACAAACGGAAAATCAGAACGTCGCCTTGCCTGTCGGGCTGTTCTTTGGAAGCATACACAGCAACGCAGCGTCCTGGACGCGGAAGGGCCGGCCACGCGCGTTCGGAAAGCTGGTATCATCGGCGAGATGGCCGAGCGGTCTAAGGCGCTGTGTTAAGGTGTACCAACACCACCGCAGTCTTCGGACGTGGGTTCGAATCCCACTCTCGTCAAGCGAGGATTCACTTCCTCCCAAGCCAACCTTTTTCTTGGTTCTGGACTCGGTGGGAGGGCAGATGAGAGTTTGACGAGGTGGGAGGGAACCTCCGGAAAGGATGTGGCGGCGTCGGTCAAGCTGCAGAGTTGAGGGATGTGACCTCAGGCACGGTTCACTTTTGGAAGGAGGTGGTGACAGAACTCATGAGCCAACGACAGGCGCCGCATGTCATGCACAAGCCGACAAACGTGTCTCACAGAGGGCAGACTCTCCTCCAAACAATGCACGGACCCAAGATGGACGGCGATGTTGATATGACGCCACCCTCGGGTGCCATCTTTGGCAGTACGGTGAACGAGTGTGGCATCGACGAGCAGAGTACTGGTAGCTTTCGGCCCGTCGCCGCTGTTTCCTCGACTTGAAAAAGAGGGGTCTGCGCTCTCGCGCTCACTGCTTGTGACGTTTGGCGGGGTCGAACCGCCGACCTTATGCGTAAGAGTCGTTCGACTGTTAAGCATACGCTCTAACCAACTGAGCTAAATCGCCGTGGATGTCTCAGTTCTTGGAATGCTGACCCGTCGCTTTGCACGTAGCGGATGAGCCACCAAATCAATATCTCCTGCTGTGCTGGCTTTTACCCCCTCTCATATCGTGCTGCTGAAGGCCAGATAGCTCTGGAGACCACTGACCTGGCGAGGGGTTTGGCCATCCGGATGAGACTAGTGCCCGCGGTCAGCGGAAGCCAAGGTTTAGCTCTGGGACAAATACATGTATAACAGCTTCTCAAGTAGCTACAGATTGCGGGTCTACTGGTGTGATTGCACTTGGAGGTCTACACTAGCAGTTTTTTTCAAATCTCGGGGCACGTTCTAACGGGGTTCGCACCACCTATGCTGCTCATCGAGTTGCAGATGAGGGAAGTAAGCCCAGATACGCCACCAGGCAGCGCCGTAATGGCCCCGAGAGTCATATCCAGGAAGTCGCAAAACCCGTTTGTGTAGGGCTTGGGGTCGCAGATATCGGCAATGAACTTGAGGGTGAAGATGGGGGAGCGATCCGAGCTGCGGAGCAAGGTGGCTGTGACAGCCTTTGGAATAAACTCCTCCCTAATGGGCTTCTTGTCCCGAGTGGCTCCCCTGCCGTCAGTGTAGCGACAGTTTCCCCGGTTTTCAAATCCGTGGACTCGGAGGTCCTTGTCCTCGCTGAATTCCAATGCATGGGAGAACACAGTCCTGGCGTGGGCGAAGAGGATATTCATGAGGTTGGCATCCTTGTTATCGCCCATTTCGTTGGCCTGCCAGTTGTAGTCGAGTTCAAGTCTGCCGGTGCCCTGGAGGGTTTTACCGTCAAGCCTGGTTGAAATCACGTTGCGACCACAAGCACCAGGCCAATGGTAGGTGTTAAACGTGGCTGTGTTACCGTTTGTGAAAGCACACTGTCCATCCGGACACTGAGTGTTCCACGAGTTGTCGAGGGCCTGCATCGCACTGAAGATGGTATCTCCACCCTTGAATATGTCGTAAGGGATCGTACGATCATCGCCAAAGCCAGAGCTACCGATGGAGAATGCGTTGATCTGTTCGAGAGACGACTGGGCGGCAACATAGCATACGTGGTCACAAGGGCCGCCGTTAGCCGTGAAAATGTAGTTTGTCGCATTGAGCCACAGGCCGTCGGTTGCAAGGTTGGGGCCAAGCCCGCTCAAGTCCACTTTCGTATATCCTTCTACCCCGTCGTAACCTCTCTTGGAGGGGACGGCCGAGGCAGCTGTGGCCAGAAATAGGACAGTGGCGGTCAACATTTGGAATCAGCAAGACCCTGTTCAGTGTGAGCTGTTAATAGGTGGAGCCGCGGAGATGGTTCGCTGTGGTGTTGGGTTGTCGCTTTGTTGAATAAAGTAGAAAGAATGGTGCAGCCTTTATATGTGCATTGAAAGGCCCGAATTGACATGCTCATCGAATGTCCACCGCACGAATGACCGTAACAAACTGTGCCACTGTGAGGACAGTCACTCACTTCGGTGTGCCTCACTCGGAGGATGGCCGCCCCATCAGTGCGGTTCCTGGGCCGCCGTCGTTGGCACTGATCGACAAGCTTCTTTTTCCGAGAGAGCGGAGGGACGATCTTCGTTTCGGCTGACACCCAAACCCAAGGGGTCGGTTACCTCGGTGATGTTGCACACTTATTCCCTGTCGTTTCAGCATCTGCTGGTCCAACGAGTCACATGGAGAGCGGCTTTGTTGTATGTTGCGAGGTTTGGAGCTTGCAGACGAGTGCCAAAGTGAAAAGCTCAGATGGGTGGAAMCTGTGG
>PQXP01000007.1:142708-180725 GCA_002973495.1 Apiotrichum akiyoshidainum
CCAAGKTTCAGYWYCCAYCGTGAGCAAGGCGCACCCCTCTGTGGCATGGCATGGGGTGAGTGGCACCCACCCGCCTGTCCCTTGCCCAAATGCCAAGAGCAGGCGGCGGCGGTTCGTGTGTTACAGCTGTGCCAGGAGCCTCGTATCACTGGCTTCCAAGCCGTGTGCGTGCGCTGCGAGTCCGTAGTGAAATCCATAGTCCATATTAATGCAGCTGTATATTGTATGTGTTGCTTTCCTTTTTCCATCCGGGAGACAAGGGGCAGCTCCTTTTATGAGCACGGAGGCTTGTTCACCTAGGGAGAGGTGCGGACGTAGACCAGTGGTGGTGCGCGTGCGGGTGGCTCCCGAATGGCACCGCCGAGTAGGGCACAGAGGAATACGGCTCGAGGCCTGGGTGGACCTTTGCGTGGCCGTTGTAGACGGGCACCTTGTGCTCGGGGCGCGGCACGATGGTGTTGGTGTCGAGCGTGCGCGGGCGCTTCTCGCCACGGAGCAGCGTCGACATGGTGCGGGGATACTTTGGCTGCGGAGCGTAGAGGTCGCACGTCGAGGTGGTGAGCGTCTTGTGCCCGTGGGCCGAGAACGGCTGGGCGGGCTCGGCGAGCTGAGGGGGGGACGCGAGGGGGTTTGTTGTCGTCGGTGTGAGATTGGTCGGCGTCGGGTGGTCGGTCCAGTACGAACACGAGCGGGTGTAGGGGACGCCGCGGAACGGCTTGGGGCGGGGGTTGTAGGCTGCGGCACTGGCGGCAATGCTGTAGTGCCAGGTCATCTGGCTGTCGGCTGCATGCTGCGAGATGATGCCGCTGTCGCGGTGCTCGTCGGCGGTCGCCTGCTGGAGGGCGCGCGAGATGCGGAGCGTCTCGGTCATGTCGGTGAGGAGGAAACGGTTGCGGGCGTGGGTGTAGCGGCGGGGGCGGCGGGGAGTGGGAGGGCAGATGGGGGGCATGAGGCGCGAACCTGTGTGTGAGCTGGCGGTCGTGGAGCGCGAAAAGGTGTGCTCGACTTATAAGAGAATGGGAGCGGCACGTAGGCTGCATATCTGCGTGCGAACCGTGCATGCGTGGAAGCAGTAGAAACGGGCATCTCGGCGCGTCGAGATGCATAGAGTGGAGTGGGACGACTCGGCGATTTGCTCGATCCGTCATGTTCCCAGAGCTGCGTGGCCGAAATCGAGTCCGAGAACGGCAACAGCCCGAGGAGACTTTGGCGCCGAGAACACGACATCTGGGCTGTCCAAGCAGTACAATTGGCCGAGGCTGGGTGGTATGCACCCAAAGAGGAGGGCCTCGGCGTGGAGGCGGACTTGGGGCGGACATGGTGCCGAAAGAGGCTCGCGGCGTGGTGGTCAGCCCCCCATTATGACTTGATCTATGTGTCACGGTGGCGCTTCGCTCTTGTTGGGAGCGTTGGCTGTCCGTTTCTGGCCCAAGGGGGAAGAGGGTGGCAGGAGCTGTAAAGTGCTCATGAAAGCCTGGAGCTCATGTACCCGGCATGCATGTCGGACGCACAGCCGGTCTGTGTGGAATGTCGACGTTGGCTCTCAGAAGGCTGGGCTCGACGTGCCACGACATGGAAGAAAACGACGATCACTGAAATGCCGTCAGCCATCTGCACCGTGCACCGTTTTCAACCACCCGTTCCAGCCCACTGGACGTGTTTCACACAGGACAGCTCATTTCTTCACACTCGATACATGAGGCGTGGCCCAAAAAGGTTGGCTTGGGAGGAAGTGAATCCTCTCTTGACGAGAGTGGGATTCGAACCCACGTCCGAAGACTGCGGAGAGAACAAGAGTCTCCTTAACACAGCGCCTTAGACCGCTCGGCCATCTCGCCGATCATGCCATGGTCGCGACTGGAACGACCTCCACGCAGGCGTTCATGTGAACTTTGACCCCAGATGCACCGCAGGTGCAGTGGAGAGCGACCGGGAGTTGTCTGCGCGTACAGGACCGGCTGCTCACTTGCTTGAGAACGAGCAAAACATGGACGGGCGGTTGTGGGACATCAGCGAATATGAGGGAGAGCGCCGCTCACAAATGCCGTCCCTGTGCGCTGCTGCTGCTGATTCTGCATGGCGGGCCGCGAGCCAAGGTTAGAGCTCATCAACAGCGTGGATGATAATCTCGGGTGCATCAGGTGGGTCGGGGACCAGCCGGACTGCGGACCAGAAGCCACCTCCACCTGGGTCCAGCCCGGCCCGGCCCCCTTCGCGCAGCCTCCTCGTACCATTACGCCATGTGCTCCCAACATGCGCAATGACCGCGTTCGATAATGCCTGCCCTCCTAGCCCCTAGTGGGTTTGTTTCCCTGCCTCCACCGCTGCATGCCAATCAGCAGTCGCGATCATATCATATCTGGGTCTGTTCGAAATATCTCGCTCGGGGAGCTAGACGGCGGCGGCTGCCCGACATTCGATTTTCCGTTGGCGGATAGTGCGGAACTTGACTCGAAAGTGGAGGTCGCGGTGGAGGTGGAGGTGTGGCGCGGTGTGGGATCGGCAACTCGGGTGTGGCATCCCCTTTGCCGCCGCTTCGAGCAGAGTGACACCAAACAAGATTTGGGGATTTGGCTTTTGGATGGGTTTGGGTTTTTCGCTTACCTATCTGACTGACCTGACAGCAGCTTGATGGTGGCCCCACAAGCGGCTGCACGCGGCGGGCAGCGGGCAGCTCGGCATTGGCCAAGCATGGTGCCATCTTTGTGACTCAACAGTCGGCTACCTTATTACTACTTACTTTCCTTAAGACTCGAGGCTCCAAGGAATCTGCGTCGCATAATGGACCCACCGCGATGGACGACGACAGGAACCATAACACAAACAAGATAGCAGACCCGGCAGCGGCGCGCGTGGACTCGAGGGGTGAGGAGCCAAAGGGCATACTGGCGCGACAGCTCTCCCGCGAGGCGTACGCGGAGCTGGCGGCCGCGCAGCAGGAGACACACGCGGACATTGGCCCGCCGCCCGACGGCGGGTTGCGCGCGTGGAGCGTCATCTGCTCGGCGAGCCTCGTCGTGTGGGCCGTGTTCGGCTTTGTGACGTCCATGGGCCAGCTGCAGACATACTACCTCAAGCACCAGCTGCAGGCGTACTCAAAGGCGACCGTCGCGTGAGCCCCGCCCCGCAGAGCAGGCAATCTGACATCCCAGGTGGATCGCGGCCGTGCAGGGCACGCTCACGTACATTGGCTCGCTGCCCGTGGGCCGCCGGTTCGACTCGCACGGGCCCCGCCAGCTCGTGTGGACCGGCACGCTGCTGATGACCGGCGCGCTCGTCGCCGTGGCGTGTAAGTTGCGCAGAAAGAGACGAGGTGCTCACTCTAGTCTGCACGCGATACTACCAGTTTCTCCTCGCGCACATGCTGTTCGGCATCGGCGGCACGCTCGTGTACTCGCCCTCTACGTCTGTGACGGCGCACTACTTTGCAAAACGGCGCGCCACGGCCGTCACGGTCGTGATCATGGGCGGCGGCGTCGGCGGAATCGTGTATCCGATTCTGATGCAAAAGCTGCTCGACACGCTGTGTACGTATCTCTGGCACGGCATCAGTCTCTGGGCCCGGGTCTCCGAGTCCCCGTCTGTGGGCTGCCCTGCTCGCCGTGCGGCCGCATGCACGTAACAGCTGACACCCAGCGTTCCGCGACGCAATGCTCGTGACTGCCGCCTTTACGTGCGCGCTCATGCTCCCCGCCTGCGTGCTCCTGCGCGCGCGCCTCCCSCCGCGCCGCCCCCACCTGGCTCCTATTACCATCGGCCACGCCTAATGAGCGGGACCGCTTCGCCAGTCACGCCCGCGGCACGGTCGCCTCCCCAGCGCTTCGGCGTCCTCGACAGGTCCCCCTCGCCTCGACATTCCAGAGTCCACACCCTCGCCACTGGCGGCTTCCACTTTGACTTTGACGCAATGGACGACGCTCCCACCGGCCCCTCGGCCCCGCACAGGATACCCTCGTTTACCACAACGTCTCCAAACACCGTCTTTGGATTCTCCCCGCCGTCGTACACTATCGGTCTCCCAGGCTCGTCGCCAGTCGCGCCCAACATGATGCTCCCAAAGTCGGGCGCCGCCAGGCCGGTCCTCTCGCCCCAGCTCTCCTCGCCCACAGAAAACCTCTTCTTCACAGACGGCATGCTCGCAAGCTCCCCCCGCGCGCTCCCAGGAGAACTCCCAAAGGACCGCTCCAGGAGAAACTCTGCAGCAATCGTCTCCATCTCTCTCTCGTCCAGGTCGCGCTCCCGCACCCCGCGCGGCAGCACGTCGGTCCTCCCCGCGCGCTCCGGCTCGGGCCACCACTCCAAGACGACCACACCAAAGGGCGAGCCCGCCGCAGCAGTGTTCAACGGCTCGGCGCTCGCCGACGCATGGGCACCTGGTGTCGAGGAAATGGACGACTGGCAGCCCACCGGCGGCGTGCTCCTCGACGCCGACCAGTCGACGGCTGATTCGTTCGAGGACGAGTACGGCAGCAACGGCCGCTCCTGGACCGCAGAGTCCGAGGCGTCCCACGTCGCTGATGTTCTCCGCCCCGGCATGGTATTCGGCGAGGGCCTCGACTTTGAGGGCGACGTTATCGAGGCGGCCGTCGGCCGCATCGACGCTTCCGACGTCGGCCTCCCCCTCCGCCGCGACGGCAGCCAGGTCGGCACCACCCGCTCGCAGGCCGGCCGCCCCCGCACCAAGAAGACGTACGAGGTCATCCGCCAGCTCGGCTCGGGCTCGTACGCCGTCGTCTACCTCGTCCGCGAGCGCGGCGGCCGCCGCCGCGAGTACGCCCTCAAGTGTTTGTCCAAGCACGATCTCGAAGAGGAGCAGCTCGAGACGCAGCTGTTCGAGGCCCACATCCACCTCTCGCTCCCGATCCACCGCAACATTGTCACCCTCCACGAGACGCTCCAGACAAAGAACTGGCTCTTCCTCATGCTCGAGCTCTGCCCCGGCGAGGACCTGTAAGTCTACTCGCACGCTTCTCCGCTGACCCCAGCTTCTACTGGCTAGAGCGCTCCCGCGATGCCTCGCCGCCGCCCGTGTCCACAAAGCTCCCCGCCGTGCTCGGCCACGAGGACCGCGACCGCGCGGGCATGGAGATCATGTCGTCGTCCCGCCTCTCCTCGTCGTCGATCCCCTTCTCCTCGTCGCAGCTCTTTTCCAACTTTCCCTCTTCGTTTACAAACTCGCCCGGCGCCTTTTCTCCCAACGGCTTTGGCGGCAGCTACAATGCGTCCCCCGCCTCGCTCCTCTTTGCCCACCACAACGGCTCGTTTGCCGCCTCCCACATGGTCGGTTCGCACGGCGCCACTCCCCCGACGCCCTCGCTTCTTTCGGCATTCTCCGCCAACACGCTCCTTACCCCGCGCCGTCTGCGCCTGATTGCGTCCATGTTTTCGCAAATGTGCGAGGCCGTCGCAGTCTGCCACGACGCCGGCGTCTCCCACCGCGATATCAAGCCCGAAAACTTTATCTGCTGCGACTCTGTCGAGCTCGAGTCGGTCGCCGAGACGGGATCTGACGGCGACGACGGCAGGGTGCCCGACTTTGGCCCCCAGGCCAAGCGCAAGGTCATTGTCAAGCTCACCGACTTTGGTCTCGCCACGACAGAGTACGAGTCTGGGGACGTAGAGTGCGGCTCCAAGCCGTACATGTCGTACGAGTGCAGGAACAACCTCGGCCCGACATACTCGCCGCCCCCCGCTGATGTCTGGTCCCTCGGCATTGTGCTCATCAACATGCTCTTCCACCGCAACCCCTGGAAGGACCCTACGGAAGGTGACCCCAACTTTGACTCGTTCCTCATGGACCCGCTCTCGTTCCTGCAGACAAAGTTTACCGGCATCGGCAAGGAGGTCGCTACATATCTTGCCGAGCATGTGCTCTGTACCGAGGTGGACGACCGTGTCACGGCCCGCCAGCTCGGACAATGGGTGCGCACGCTCCCAGAGATGATCGCCGGCCGCCGCGCAGTGCGCGAGCTCAAAAAGCAGCGCCTCGAGACCCGTGCAAAGCAGGTCGCAGGCGACAAGGGTCTCTTTGTAAAGTCGCCCGTCGGCCAGGTCAACCCTGCGCGCTCAGTCTTCACGTCGGCCCTCACGTCATCCGCCCCGGTGGCTATCTCGTCGTCGCTCCCGAGCCAGATGGCAAAGCTGTCCGTCGCAGAGGAGGAGTGCGAGTACACGCCCTCGCTCGCGACGCTCCCGCCAGTGTCCGAACTCGCCAACGGCTCGGCGCTAGCGAATCCCGCGCCGACCCCAGATCTCGAGGGCGAGGAGATCCGCTCCGCCACGACAATCGACGACCACCCGACCCCGACCGACATGTCCACCCTCGTGTCCCCCGAGCCGACAGAACGCGAGGACGACTCTCCCGGACTCGGCGGCGGCGGCAGCGACGACAAGAACGGCGACGACAAGTCGGAGCGCTCCGTCTCGACGCACAAGCGTCGCAAGCGCGGTGTCCGCAAGGGCAAGGCCGCGCAGGCGGCGGCCGCGGCCGCCGCCTCGGGAGTCACCCAGGAAGAGCGCGAGGCGTTCCTGTCCGACCTCGTACTGGCGTCCGAGCAGCTCGCGCGCGATCTTTCTACGAAAAAGCAGTTTGACCCCAAGCGCGTCGAAGACTTTCCCCCGCTCGGCACGTCGCCCGCGCAGATGGCTGCCGCGCGCAAGTCCAAGTGGAAAGACTTCTTGGCAATGTCAAAGGGCAACCCCCAGCTCGAGGCGCTCGCGCGCCGCGTCGCAGAGCGCGACTCGGAGGCGGGCGGCACCTGGTCTGCACCCGCCAAACTGCAGCAGGGGGTCAACAACCCGCTGTCGCGGCACACGCACCTGAAACAGACAGCCACGACAAGCTCGGGACTCAGCTCGCAGCTCTCGAGCATCGCCGCGAGCGAGTCGTCCGCCGCGAGCTCGTTTGTCGGCGGGCCAGAGGACGACGACTGGCGCCGGCCCGCGCGCCAGCGCGAGGAGGAGCGCCGCAGGGAGGAGCGCCGCAGGGAGGAGCGCCGCAAGGACGAGCAAGACGAGGCCGCYGCCSCGGCGGCCAGCGCCGATGGCGGTGCGATCCCTCTCGCTGACGCCGACGCCGGTGCGTCCGCGGCTCGCGATGCCGACACCGTCTCGCTCGCGCTCCCTACGCCGGCCTCAACCGTGTTCCCCACCCCGACCGGCACCGCCGCGAGCTCCACCGCACGTCTCATCTCAGCCCCTAACGACCCCGCCGCGTCCGCGTCCGCCGCTGCGTCCACCGGCGCGCTCGCGTCGCCGCCGCCGTCGCCGTCTGCGCCCGAGTTCGAGTTCCGCATGTCCAAGGCGCAGTGGGGCGTGACGGCCACCATGTGCTGGTTTGCCATGACCAACTTTTTCATCCTCGGCGCGTGGGAGTCGAACATTCCCGTCTTCACGTCGTCGCACGCGCCCGCCAACCCGTTCGACTTTTCCCCGTTCGCGGCGGGAAACCTGATCGCGCTCGGCGGCGCGTGTGCGCTCCCGTTCCTGCTCGTGAATCTCTTCTTTGCGCGCCGCGTGCAGGACCGCCACACGCTCGCGCTCGGCACCGGCATCGGGCTCGCGGGTCTGCTGATTGCTGCCGGCATCCTGGCGGGCCGCAGGGTCAGCTACGGCACGCTGTTTCTCGTGTGGTTCCTCGTCGCGCTCGGGTTCAATATCGCGACGACGGTCACGCTCGCGCTGCTGTCGAAGCAGCTGCCGGGCGAGTGGAACGCGCGCACGAGCATCATGATCCAGTGCTCAAACTACACGGGCCGCGTGACGGGCGCGGTGTGGGGCGGCGCGGGCGTCGACGTCGGCATGCTCGCGTTCGTCGGGCTCCAGATCGCCATCGTCGCCATCGGCACCGCCATGTTCCTCACGCTGTGGAAGAACCTCAAGGCCAAGACGGGATAGGGCAGAGATGGGGGGGGGTTCCGGGCCGCCTTGTACTTGACACTTGATGTATTACCATGTCTGCGTGCCGCGCTGGCTAGGGAGGTGCACGCACACAGCAGCACGCATGCATGGCTGGCAGTGCTGCAGAAATGCATGCAGCGCACATGGGAGCCACGGTGCAGTGGTGGCCCGGCGGCCGTGCAGCCCTCGGCCTGCGGCCTGCGTGGTCGGTGGTCAGTGGTGTGGTGCATTGCCTCGCCCCTGGTTGGCTGGAGATCAGATGCACGCGATCGATCGACTATCAGTTGGATTATCAGCAGATATATTGCACTCGCGCTCGTGCCATGCTTGGCGGTGCGCCGTACCCGGTGCCGTGCCGCACGTCACTCGGCGCACTGACCGCGCCGCGAGCCGGCCTGCCGGCGCCAAGCCGGTAGATGTCGCTGCCCGATCCTCCGACAACGACTGTGCCGTCCCGGACGTCGAGAGTGTTAGCCGGTGGCCGGGCACGGTGGCGCTCGCGCGACCACAACGAGGACAATAGAAGTAGAACGTGGATGCTAGTCCGTCACATTATATGGCACGCCAGGTCTACAACATCTATCGCGGCCGGGGGGTGGGCGTGCGTGCTACAGTCCACTCCACCGTGATCCCAGCCTAATGCCCATGCTCATGTCGATGCTCAATTCCTCCCCTCCGCAAAATGGAACCCGTTCAAGAAAGAAATGCCCAGCGCACACGTCTAGTTTTGCGGCACGCTGGGGGTGATGACCCACCAGAGGGTCTGGAGGAGACGGAGGCCGCAGAGAATGCCGAGGGTGCCGGGGTTTCCGATGCCGCCCATGATGGCGCGGGCCACAAAGGCACCAAAGACGAGGAAGAGGACACCGAGCACACGGATGTCGCGCGAGGGCACGCGCTTGAGCGAAAGCAGCAGAGGGTCGTTGAAGATCTCGACCCAGGTGGTGGTGAGCACGACGGTGGTGTTCATGGGCGAGCCGATGCGCTAAATTAGTCAGTACGGACCATGGAGGTAGGACGTACCTTGCCGATAATGCCCTGGAGACCGAGCGAGGCCGAGACGAAGCCGAGGGCAGTCATGCCGAGGGGGGTGCGCCACTGCGGCTCCCAGCGAGACCTGGTGGTTAGACATGCAAACAGCAAGGATCGCGGAGATGGCCGGTGGTGCGGGCGAAGAGGGGCGTTGACGGCAGTAGTAAAGTTGGCGCCATGCCAAGCAACGCCGATAGCCAACTCCGAGCGGAGAATTGGATACTCACAGAGCGTAGGCGCCCTCGCCGGAAAAGTGCGAGCAGAGTGCGGCGGCCATGGCCATGAGGACCTGGAGGAACGAGGAGATGACAAGCCATGTGCGCCTCTTTGCGCCAATCTTGTCGCCGATGCGGCCGAGCGAGGTGCCGACGAGGAAAGCGAGGACCGAGCAAAAGGCCTGCTGGTCGGGCTTTTCAAAGTGATAAGTGCGCTCGCCCATGGGGTCAAAGGAGCGCGCAATGGCGATACCGAGCTGGGCAACGTTTCCGGTCTGGAATCCGCACCTGGAATAAGTGTCAGTAAATGGTGGAGCGGGAATCGGGCCTCCGCATGTCGTGGGAGATGGCGTGGATCACGCCATTTTGTACGCACCAGATAAAGCAAGCCTGTGCGAGTCAGAAAACATTGTCCTATTGCTTTTTACTCACCGAGAAGGAGATTGCAGATGTGTAGCCTGTGAGGAAGCATGCGTAGATGGAGACGGAGATGCACTGCTTGGACTCGACCTGGGCCTGGAGATAGTCCCATGCGCGGGCGGAGAGACTCTTGGGGGCGGTCTTTCCGCCCTCGATGTCCGTCGAGTCTTGTGATTTTGCTGTGGGAGCCTGGGACGACATTGTGGGTGGTTGTCGTAACGAGTGTGGTGCTGTGAGAGCGGGGGGGAGGGAGGGAGGAGGAGAGTCGGGGAGGTCGTCCGAGTGCGCGAGTGGTGGGTAGAGAGAAGCGACTGTGGTGCGAGGAGAGAGAGTGTAGTGTGGGGGGCAGGAGTGAGAGAGTGSGGGGGTGGGGTGGGGGGGGGTATATATGCACAAGAGAGAGAGAGAGAGAGAGAGAGAGTGGAGGAGAGGGAGAGAGACAGTGAGATGGGTTTGTTGACGACTCGGTCCGAAGTCGGAGGGGAAAGAGAGACATCCAAGCCCTGCCCGCCCGCTCCACGGCTAAGTCGAGAGCCGCCGTAGATTGGTATATTAGTAAATGTTAGTATTGTGTCCTAATACAAGTATTTCCCCGAATAAGATAAATTAATTCCGCTAATGAAATTGCTGCCATATTCGGCGGCGGTGAAACCTCCACTCTCCCTCCCTCCACTCTCTCTCTTCCCTCTGGTCCGATGGGGTCCGAGAATCTCATCCGCAGAGCCCCCCCTCGGCGTTCCCGGCTAACACCCACTCACTCACTCCACTACGGAGGGGCGGGAGAGAGAGCGGGCAGCCGACTGGACAGAGTGGAGGCATGCATGCATGCATGTCGCGTGGAATTGATCCCGCTCCTCCCCCCACCCCCCTCTCATTCTCCGACTCACTCACCCGCTCGACTCAAAATCAAAATACAGAGCCCAGAGCCCAGCGCCACCCCACCCACCCCCAGGCCAGCCAGTGTCCTCCACTTTTTTCCGTTTGCCCTAATCTCTCTTGTCGTTGTCGTCCTCCTCCTCTCCATCAAACTCTCCATCAACCACCATCATTCACAATGGCCCCCGCCCGTCAGCCCATCAAGGTCGGAATCCTCGGCGCCACCGGCACCGTCGGCCAGCGGTAGGTATCTCCTAGTCTCTCATGCACCTGCTGCGGGTGGAGCCGAGCAACAGGCACCCCCGACTAGATCGGCCCACATCACAACACGTCGCCGAGCGCGCCGAGCGGTCAGCCCTCTCCAAGCAATGTCTGTCCTCGCGACTCGACTGCTTAGCCGGACATGTACCCCGGATACGTGCAATACTAGCGCCGCGCCGCGCCGAGGCCTCCTGCCCAAGCCGCATCCCAACAGCCCGCAGCAGCTCCAGCATGCTACTTCACCAACCCACCCCACCAGACACTAACACCCCAGCTTCATCGAGCTCCTCGCCCCCCACCCCTACTTTGAGATCCACGCCCTCGGCGCCTCGAGCCGCTCGACCGGCAAGGAGTATGCCGCCGTCACCAAGTGGAAGCTCGCTACCCGCATCCCCGAAAAGGTCCGCAAGATGATCGTCAACCCGTGCACCGTCGAGGCCTTCAAGGACTGCGGTGTCGTCTTCTCCGGCCTCGACCACGACGTCGCCGGCGACATTGGTGAGTACGACAGCGGACTGTTCTCGGCTGGTCGCGCGGGAAAGGTCAGCAGCGGACGGCATCGCATGGAGCGAGCAGCGAGCAGCTACGAGTCTCGCCACGAGGGTAACTGGTCCTCGCGAGATCGACGGCAACGCTCTTCCCTGCGATGGCCGTGTTGTTGGCGATGTACAACACACGCCTCTTGCATCGCCGTGTCTCACATCCGACTCGACTGTCTTCCAGTCGAGTCGGTGGCTCATGCGGGGCCTCCCCTCCGCTCAGCGGACGCCATGTCCGCACGCGGCTGCATCACACTCACAATCATCCTCCACCCTGCAGATCACAGCCAGAGCTAACAACACAGAGGCCGCGTTCCGCGCCGCCGAGCTCGTCGTCTTCTCAAACGCCAAAAACTACCGCCGCGACCCCCTTGTCCCCCTCATGGTCCCCCTCGTCAACCCCGAGCACTTTGAGGTCGTCCGCTACCAGCAGCAGCAGCTCAAGCTCTCCAAGGGCTACATTCTCTGCAACGCCAACTGCTCGACCACCGCCATTGTCGTCCCCCTCAAGGCCCTCGAGGTTGCCTTTGGCCCCCTCAAGACCGTCATGGTCACCACCATGCAGGCCATCTCGGGCGCCGGCTACCCCGGTGTCTCGTCGCTCGACATTCTCGACAATGTCGTCCCGTACATTGGCGGCGAGGAGGAGAAGATTGAGTGGGAGACGTCCAAGATTCTCGGCGGCATGCTCCCCAACGCCGAGGGCTTTGACCTGCACGCCTCCAACCCCATCAAGATTTCGGCCAACTGCAACCGTGTCCCCGTCATTGACGGCCACCTCGGCTGCGTGAGCGTCGAGTTTGCCTCGGGCAAGAAGCCCTCTGTCGCCGAGGTCGAGGCCGCCTTCCGCAACTTTACCACCGAGTGCCAGACCCTCGGCTGCCCCTCGGCCCCCGCCGAGGCCATTGTCCTCCACGACGCCCCCGACCGCCCCCAGCCCCGCCTCGACCGCGACCTCCACAACGGCGCCTGCGTCTCGGTCGGCCGCGTCCGCGAGTGCAACGTCTTTGACGTCAAGTTTGTCTGTCTCCTCGACAATGTCCGTCTCGGCGCCGCCACCTCGTCTGTCATCAACGCCGAGATTGCCGTCGAGAAGGGCTTTATTGTCTAGATTAAGGCTGTTACGACGCGACGCGACGCGACGACGACGAGCGACACACTAAAATAGAGGCAACACTTTTTGCTACTGCTACGAGGGGTTGTGCATTCATACAGAGATAGTGCATGGAATTGCATGTGTAGACTACTGTTGGGGAGCAAGCGCGTGTGGCGGGCCACTTGGAGCGTGGCCAAGTGGCCGCGACTGGGAACTGACAGACCCAGCAGCCAGTCATGTCCGAACATTGCCCCCGGCACCCCCGACGACGGACCCGCCGCGTCGGAGCCACCGGAGCCACCGGAGCTCCGCCCAACTGCGCCCCCGCGGGCCCCCGAGTCCCTGTCCAATTCTCCAATTCTTCCGCCCCCTGTCCAGCAGCAGCAGCACGAGCCGCCGCGGCGGCGGCGGCGGCGGCGGCCAAAAAGGCAGAGACGCCGTCTCTCGTGCTCGCACGCTGAGTCGAACAGCGGTCAGCTCAGAAGGGATACAAAGCCACAACGAACGGTGATAACCACCTACACTATACGAGCTTATGCAATACCGGTGATTGGTACTAGATGTGGGTATGGATGGGGAGCAGGGAGCTGAGGCAGCGCGAGGACCGCGAGGCTCGTGGGCCCGTGGGCCGTAGGCACTTTGGCGGCGGCCTTGTCTTGTCACGGCCTCGTCACGGAACGCGAGTGGAGTGCGCGCCACGCGCCGCGCGGCCGTGTCCTGCCCATGCCCAGACACCCGCCTGCCGCCGCCGCCGCCGCTGCTGCTGCTGCTGCTGCTGCTGCTGCTGCTGCTCCTGTTGCTGTGGATTGTCCACAACCCACGACACGGGCACCGCGCACCTCGCGCCTCGCACATCTCCGCATTGCGCATTCCGCATTCCGGATCCCGCGCGTTAGCGGCTGTGGCTGGCTGGCTGGCCTTGCTGTGGTGCGCCCGCCACGGCGGCCGCCAGATGCGCGCCGCGACCCCGCGAGGGCCGCGAGGGCCGGCATGGGAATACCAGGGCCCGATCCAGTGGATATGCAATGTGCGGATCGGCGGGGGCAGGAGTGGAGCTGCGAGAGGGACGCTGCGGTCGGTGCCAGGGCAGAGGCGTGGCGCGAGGCAGGTTCGCTGTGCGCGCCGTGTGAGTAGGCGGCGTAAGAGTGCAGGCCGCGGCGCATGGCGGTCGAGTGCAGAGCTCTAGCTGCAGCTCGGCGGCTGCGACAGAATGCGCAGTAAATGAATGGGACAAGAAGGGAAAGGACGCGCGCGTCGTTGCGGGCTCCTTGGGCTGCGGCTAGCGCCGCCAGGGGGTCCTAAATGACAACAGCCCAGTGTCCTGCAATCGCACTTTACGGCCTTGATGCCCAGGACACTGGCCGTTGCTTGCACTTGCACCTTTGCAAAGGCGCCGCGCTCCGAGGTGCGCATCACCATCGCGGGCCCGCGTCGACCAGCGCCCGCTTGCCCGATCTGCCCGTACGCCAGCGCGCGCCGCCAGGAGCCAGGACACGGCGGAGACAGGGCCGGCCGCCTTGGTCGATGGCGCCTGATTTGTTTCTCCTCTGCGCGGCGGCGCATGTCCTGACTCGCACCCGATCCGGCGGCGCCCAATCACCGCCAGCAGCACAAAGCTGGCGCGGTGCAGTCTTGTGCGCGCGCCCGTGCGCTTCCGGTGGGAGGTGAGACAGCCGGTTGCCGGGGTGCATGGCCTGCCGCGTGCCGGCCTCTGTGCATCTGCGAGATCTGCGAGGCGCAAGGGGTGGGCAGCGCGGACGGCAGAGCATTCTGCCATTCGTCCGTCAACATTGCTCTGCCTTCTGGTTCGAGATGGCACGCCGCGCTCCACCCCGCGTGTAGACGGTACCGTGCCTGCGGGCATGCAGCTGTAGATGTTCTGTTGTTCCATGATTGGAAGCCGCTCGTCAGCTGCTCCTGGCGCCGCTGCTAGCGCGCGCCGCCGCTCCTGTTTCCAGCGTGCCAGCAGGTCAGCAGCGCACTCCCCACGTAGCCGGTAGTAGGCAAGACACTGGGGGGCTGGCACAGCTAGCGCGCCTGCGCGGCCGCAATCTGTCGAGCGCCGCCTGATATGTTGTGCGCATTGGGGACGCGCAGGCACACATGAGCTGTCCGCCGAGCTTAATTTCTGCACTCCACCGCTGGTTGGATGCGTGCTGCAGCTGCAATGGACGGCCGCGCGGTCAGCTGCATGCAGGCGCTCGCGGGCCGCGGGCGACTCGCTGCGCGCGCACGATTACGCCCCGGGTGCGTGCGGTCCTGCGATAGATGATAGGGAGCAGCAGGGAAATGCGAGACACCCGCCGTCGAGCGGCACGGCGCAAACACACTGCAGCTTGTTATTCATTGAGCCCCACCCTGCGAGATGCTGCCGTACTTTTCTGTCCTGTTCCGGCATGGCCCTACTGACGAGGTGGCTGTCGGCCTGCAGGCCCGCCGCGCACCCGCCAGAGAGCCCGGGGCCAGACGAATGAATGTAATCAGTAGTGCCCATTGAACATGAATGGCTCAGGGCGCGCGGCTGATTTTTTTTTTTGGACTCACTCAGGGGGGGGCAGGCGGGACAGGCGTAAACATCCACGGCCCACATTGCTCGCTCCGTGGTGGTGCTCGGTTCCGCCTGTCGGTAGTCACCAGCCGTCACCACGAGCACCACCCCGTCTGTTGTCAGTGTATATATATACCTGCGCGACTGTTTTCTTTCTCTCCCCAAGCAACTGCTTTCTCTCTCATCTCTCAACCCTCTCTCTCTCCCAACCCCACCCACCACCCCACAACCACTCACAATGCTCGCTTCGTACCTTGTCACCCTCGCCGCTGCCTGTGAGTCACCTGCTGCGGAGTCACACCACCCGCCCGGTCAGCAGGCACTAACAGCAGTCACCCTCGTCGGTGCCGTGCCCGCCCCCGCTCCCCAGACCTCATCCGTCTCGTGCACCGCCAAGTGCACCGACTACTCGGCCTGGATGAACTCGTGCGCCAGCTACGACCCCAGCAGCTCGGGATGGCCCGCCTCGTGCACCTCGTACTGCACCGACGTGAGTGTTCCGCTTCCCGTGATCCTGTCTTGCTCCCACGGCACGGCACCCCGCCGCCCACGCAACCAGCCACCCACCACGTACCGTCGCTAACCCGCACAGTCCTCCAAGCAGAAGGCCTACAACGCCTGCACCGCGTGCATGACCTCGGCCGGCACCGGCGGCGACAACGGCTCGCTGACCCGCATGTGCACGCAGCTCAAGGCGCTCGGCAAGGTCTCGAACAAGACGTCGTCCGCTACGGAGTCGGCCGAGTCGGCCGACCCCTCGGCCTCGGGCGCCTCGAAGAAGAAGAGCGCCGCGACCGCCGCCTCGGTCGGCGTCGGCGCCGTCGCGCTCGCGGGTGTCGGTATGTTCCTCCTCTAAGCTGAGCACAGAGTACAGCAAGACGAAAGCCAGAGCCGAGAGCCAGAGTCGAGAGCCTAGGACCAGAAGACACAGAAGACACACAGCATAGCACGCAAGCAAGAAAGCGAGCGAACACGCGAGCAAGCACCCAAGCAAGCACGCAAGCAAACGCACGCACGAGACACCCGCACGCTTCGTAGTCTCCGGACGGACGAACCTGCAACATCCACCCTCCCAAACAGTAACATAATGGAGCGACGCCGCCAGATTGTACCATAGGCAGCCGCATAGTATTGATGTATCAGTAGCACGCAACACGAGCACAACTTTGCAGCAGCGCCCCCTCATTCATTCATCCACACTAATCAAACTGCCTATCTCGCGGCACAAGTACCAGGATCATTCACCCGCCCCGCAGCCCGCCCGCCGGACGGCACTGACAGCCATGCAGCGACACCGCGAGCGCAACTGAATGTTATCGCAGCGCACGACCACACGCGCGCGCCGCCAATACAACCAAGTGTGGCGGCGCCGCCGCCGCAGCGGTCCGTGCGAGTCACCTGGCGCAGCCCACCCGCCGGCTCGACGGCTCGACGGCTTGCGGCTTGCGGCTTGCGGCTTGGCGTGCGGCAGGCTGTGCAGCACCCCGTGTCTCGGGCTCGCGGGCTGCGGGCATTTCGGGATCGCGACGATCCAGGCGCTGCGTGTGCGCTCAGACGTTGCAGGGCAGTGCGGTGATATGCATGTGCGCCACCAGGGCGAGCGCGAGCGAAGCCGGCCAGCGAGTCGCGCGAGTCGCGCGAGGCGGGCGAGTCGCGCGAGGCGCGCGTTCCGAGAACAGCGAGGGAGCAGACATGCGCTGAGGGGAGAGGGCGCGCAGACGGGACAGCCTGCTCGGCGGCACCGTGCAGTGTGTGCAGCTGGCTTGCCATCCTTAGCAGAGGTCATGCGGCGCGGCTCCCACTTGGCCCTGCTCGCGGGTGCGCGGCTGCTCGCGGAACAGGCACCCACCGCTCGTGTCCAGTGCGAGCGCCGCCGGGTCAGCAGGACGAGCGGCAGGCACATGTACACGCGCACGCGCGCGCGGCCAGACACTCTGGCGGATGCTGTACAAACGGCTGACACGGCGGGACCAGGCACGCGGGACCTGGCGACAAGGAACAAGACAGAGACAGAGAAACAGTATACATTACAACTGATCCGCGACGGTCACAATTAATATCGCGGCTATAGCCACCCGGCGCTCGTGCGTGAGCGGCCCCAGTGCCCCGACAGAGAGAAAAGAAAACTGGACAGCAGCTGCGACAGCGGGCGGACTACGACACTGTCAGGCTGCGCCTCCGCAGCGCCTTGACGGGGTCGCGCGGCGTTGCGAGCGCCGCGCCCGCGCTCTTGTCCTTTGCCTCCACGGCCTCCGCGGCACCCGCACCTGCATCTGTGCCCTCCTGTGTGAGCCCAAGCGCGAGAAACTCAAACTCGAGCGCCGTGTTCACGAGGCTGAGCTCGATCTGCGGGACGGGGCCGGTCTGGAGCGGCGGCGTCGGGGGCCCGTCGCGGACAAAGCCAAAGTCGCTAAACTGGATGCGCGGCGGGGCGGCGGGGATGACGAGCGAGCGCCGCAGCTCGACGCTACTGCCGGCCGACGGCGGCGAGACCGTGATGCTCGGCTGCTTGCGGGGGAGCGGGCGCGGGGCGGAGATGACCAGCGTACCGAGCGTCGGCGACCGGGGCGAGCTCGGGGTGCGCGGGGGAGGAGAGAACGGCCGCGAGATGGAAGGGGTCAGAGAGGGCGTGCTGGCCGAGGCGGACGTAGTGGTGGACAGGGCGGGGGAACTCATCGGGGATAGCACCGGCGAGCGGGCACCCGTCGGTGTGCGGGTACCGGTCGGTGTGCGAGTTCCCGTTGGCGTGCGGGTTCCGCCTGGAGTGGAAGTCGGGAACACAGGCGTCGGCGTGCTGTCCTCGTCGTCCTTGTTCTCTCTAGGGGGCTTGCGCCAAGAGAGCTTCCGGCGTAACCGGGGCTTTTCGACGTTGAGGCCCGACGAGGCGGCGGCGGCGCCCGCAATGACCGCCAGGTCCGAGCCGGCGCCCACGCCCCCCGGCATCTTCTGCTTTGGCGTGGCCACCTGGCGCTCGACGGTGCGGACCGAGACGTCGCCCACTGTCAAGTGATTGCGGTCTCTGCTAGGTTCGGGCACATCTTGCGGCGGTACTGCCCGCGGACTGTCAAGCCCCCGTTCCTCAAAGGTGTTGAGCGACACTGCACTGCGCCAGGCATTCCAGTTTACACGGCTGAGACGGCGGCCTGTGCGGTCAGCAGGGAGGTGCAGAATGCGCGCAATGGGGGCGGGGAGCGAAAGCTGGCGTCGATGCGGGGTGGGGGGCGGCTCGTCATGGAGGTACTCGACTGGGTCACCCAGGGAGTGTCTTGGCTCTACTGGCCGCAGGGGTTCCATTGGCCTGTGTAGCGGCAGATACCAGGCTGATGCTGATCGCTGCGAAGAGGATAACGGTGGCAGGGGCATGGTTGGTGAACTGCAGAGAGCACGACGCTGGGAGAGAGATAACAAACTAATAGAGAGTAGTGTTGAGAGTACACACTCTGGCTGCTCGACCAGGACAATGGAACCGCAGAACCCGAAATGCCAAGAAGCAACAACTGGTCTCACCCACCCACCCACCCCCGCCCTTGCTTCCCATCTACTCACTCTTGCTGCCGCCTACGTCGCTGACTGTGCGGTTGCGCTCTCGGTCAGAGCTGGAGGGCGCGGGTGTTGTGGCTCGCGGAGGTGTAGAGGAACCGAGAAAAGCTGTGGGTTAGGATCTCTGCCAACCAACAGAGATGAAGTACGCCGCACCATCCAGATCCAGTGAGCGCGGGGAGCGATGCGGTGCCTGTGGCCCCCGGAATGCAACCCAACAACAACAACACTAAAGATCCCAGCGACGATCACGCGGACAGCGTTCGCTCGTCGCGTCGTACACCACTACTCGTCCACTCTCGTCTATGCAACTCACGCGACAGCAGCGACGAGAACGCGCGTGCGAATCGGCTGGGCTGGGTGGTGTCTGCTGGTGTGGTCGGCGGCGCATGCCTGTTGGAAGAGGGTTGTTGGGGGGCCATCGAAATGAATGGGAGGGTGGGAGGTGTTTCGTGCTTTGGGCTGACCGTTGAGCGGGGCGAGGGGAGACGGTCAGCGAGCGAGTGAGTGTTGGAGGGGATCGACGACGAGAGAGTAGTAGATCGGGGGTCGGAGTAGTTGGAGAGAGAAGGAAAGAAAAGGGATGAGATGAAGATGTCAAAGCATGCGCTGTCGCCGTCGGGTGGGTGGGTGGGTCGATGAGCACGGACCTTGTGTCAGGGGACGAGGTCGTCGGCGCTGTTGTTGTTTGCGAGTGGATGGAATATGGTGGCGTCGGAGTAGTGTTTTGTTGTTGAATTGAAAATGGGTCCTTGTTCTTGTTGTTATTATCGTCTTCTGTGCCCTCCTCCTCCTCCTCTTCATCACCCCTCTCCATCCCTCTTCGTTGCGCGCCCTCCCCCTTCTAGGTATTGCTCTCTTCAGCCAGTCGACGCCGCGCCGCCGCTTTCGTTGCTTTGGGCAGAGAAGCTTCCGAGCGAGCTGGGGGGAGGCTCATGTGGCTGCTGCAACGCCGAAGGACGGAAAGCCCATGCCGAGAGCGGCCACACTGCATGCCGTACGCGGGGCGAGGGCCGACAGCGACGTCGACAATGAGCTTGTGCAAACGAACACAACATGGCCGCTTTCTGCTTTAGAGTTGCTGCAATCAGGCCAGCCAGCCAGGTGGAATGGAACGAGCAAGCAAGCCTCTACACAACAACAACGACATCAACATTGTGTTGCAAAGACCACTTTGAGCCGTCGGTTGGACATGGAGAGCTCAGGCTCGCTCTCGCGCCACCTGGCAACCTCGACTCGCCAAACTAACTTTAATGCACAAAACGCAGAGATGCATCCGAGGCATTCCAGAGTCTCGGAGCCTGGAGCCCGCCATGGCAAGCAGTCACCGCAGACCCACGGCCCTCATGGACCGGATTATTTAGATCCTCTCTAAACACTCGTCATCGCTGCAACCTTATTATCCCCGCCAGGCATCTGACTAGCAGCTCGCCGAAAGCAGCGTGCTCCTCATGACTGAATCAGGCCGCCAACGCCAACGGGCATTCTCACGCGGCGGCAGCTCGGCGTCCAATGACAGCCCTAGACCGTGACGCATGTCCTGCAGGACCAGGCCGGCGTCGGTGCGCCATGGCCACGACGCGAGCGAGCTCTTGCAGATATACAGTTTACATCGGGGTACGGTCGCGCCTGGTACATATATTCACGGCTCGCGGTGTGCCAACGCCCGCTCGATACGCGAGTAGTTGTTTGCTCTTTCCCCAGAATCCATATCGTCCTTAATCTCGGGTTCGCCTCTGTTTCTCTTTCTCATCATGCGGTATCGTCTGCAGCCGCGCCGTGTCGTTGTCGCCGGCTTTCGACTAGTAACGAGGGGGAGCCTGCTGGAGCGGCGTCTGGTTGTTTGAGGCGATCGAGGTCTCGTAGGAGGGCGCGGTGTACTGGGGGCATGAGCTGCTGCTCGCTTGCGTGCGCCTTCTGCTTCTGCTTCTGCACTCTCTTGAGGTCTTGTCTCTTGCTCTCTTGAGGTCTTGCTCTCTTGCTCTCTTGCAGTCTGCGCCCTGCGCTGTCTTGTCCTTGCCTCCTACCCTGGCCCAAGCTCACGCCTAGACGCTGCTCAAACACTCACGGGCGCGGGCGCAGGCGCGGGCACGGGCGCACCGGGCGCGGGGTACGGCGTCTGGTACTGCACCACCATCGGCTGGGTGGGCGTCATGGTCGGGTTGTACGGGTTGTTGGCGCGCGCCATTGCGGCGTTGCGCATGTTGGCCTCGTTGCGGCGCCTGCGCCTGCGGAGGAAGATCCACAGGCCGATGCCGCACAGGAGCGGGAAGACGCCGGCAAAGATGACGATGAGGACAATGTAGCCGATCGCGAGGCCGGTCCGGACTTCGGACGTGTAGGTATAGTCGTACGTTGTTTCGTAGGTGGTATAGGCGTACGTGTACGGGTCGGCGGACGCGCTGGAGGCGAGGAGCGCGAGGGCGAGCGCGGCGCGCAGCGGGGTCGACGTGCGGGACATGGCTGGCAGTGTGGTGTGGGGGTGGATGTACGAGTGCTGGCCGAGTACGGAGGGTGAGGGTGGGGTGAGGACTGATGCTGGAAGATGGGAACACTCTCGACAGCGGCGACCGCTTCTTAAGTACATGCATCTCCAGAAGTCCGACGGAAGTGCATTTGTTGCACCGCCTCGGATGATGAGACAGACGCCTCCCACGGGTTGCACAAAGGGCGGGGGTACTGCCACTCTAGTTTCCCAGCACTGCCACCAGTCTATAGTGGAGGACGAGGACGCAGGTGGGCGGCCAGTGCGTGCCCAGCGTTTTAGCCTGGCCTGGCCTGGCCTGGGACCCAACAAGCTTGTTGCTCCCTGGCGCGCGCTATTAAGCTTATCGTTTCGCCGTTTCCGCAGCGGATGGACCGTTTCACCTCGATACCGGATGTGCAAAGTGATGCGGAGCCTGATCAACGACTATGCAACAGCAGGGAGCAACCCACGTCCACCCATCCCATCGCCCGGCCCCCCTGGTGCATCGCGGCCCGCGCCAGTTTCAAGGAACGATGAGAGTGCGCCGATGGCCGGCCAGGCGCACACGTTTGATGATCGGGACGAGTATGCACTGCTTGCTTCCAGCGGCGGTCCAGTGGCGCTCAAGGTCGGTAGAACCGGCTGCAGAAGGTGTGCCTCGAGACGTTGGACGCGGTGAAATGGACATGAGATGAGATTGAGTAGGAGAGATCTGGCGTTAGTTAAAATTGGAGAGGCGGTGTGCGGTGGCTGACACCAGCCAGCCAAGGAGTGCTTCGAGTGCTGTGCACCGTGGAACTGTATTCTGCGAGATAATTAATAACGACGCCACTTGGAAGATGTTGCTTGGCGCTGGGGAGAGGACACTATACATGCACGGCCGCGTGGATATGATCCGATACAGTGGTCTCAACACTATGTGCACCTCTGTCGAGCGTATTTGGCGCTTCACGCTGTGGCTGACAGAGGTCGGTATCAGGTCTGTCCGAAGCGGCCGACCTCACTTTGCGACGTCGGGTCGTGGCCGTTTCAGAGTCGCCCAGATGGAAACTCGGCGGTGAGGACAGACTTGATGAGGGCGATGGGGAGCAACATTCTCAGTAGTTTGTGCTGCTGCAAGATAGACAGCCCCTCTGTCACCCGTTAGTTGCTACTACTGCGAGTTGCAGGATACACGGCCCCTCCAGTCCCAGGTGACAGAGAACGAACATGAACCTCCCTCGCCCGTGAGTCTCACTCTTCCACACATGACTGGGTGTCGGATTACCCGGCACCCCCAGCTCCACCATGAGCAAGGTAACAGCCGCGTCTTGTGTCAAGCTGCCCTTCATATCGACTCCAATTCGGTTCGGTAAGAAGAGTTATTGCTACAGTGTTTCACTGGCCAGCCGCGATCTCGGTAACTGCAGCGCCAGTGAGCACGTACCTGGTTGTGCGCGGGAAGGTTCCGCTTCTTTATCGGCCGTCGCTGGCATTGCCCCACAGCCAAGCTCTGTGGTGCGGGATTCTGGTGCAATCCTCTTGCGGATGGATGCTGCAGCGATGCTGACCAGGCGTGCCCCGGTGGATCGTGCCAGAGTCCTGGCTCAACATGTTGCGGCGAGTCTCGTCTGTGATCTGGGACACAGATATGGGTGTGGCACTGACGCGCACAGGGGCGGGCACCTGTCCTCCAGGCAAATATTGTGTTGGGGGAGGGGTTGCTGCCCAGACGGCGAAGTCTGCACTGGACCTGGAGGAATCAAATCGTCCACTGGTCCCGGGGGCACTATTAGCCTCACAATCATCAGCTACAGCACGAGCACGAGCACGAGCACGAGCACGAGCACGAGCATCAGCGTCGGTCCCACCGACTACCCCGGTCCCAGCGCCGGTCCGACCGACTATCCCGGTCCCGGCCCCAGCCCCACCGACGGCTCCACAGAGTCGGACTGCTCCGACACTACCACCCCGCCCGAGCCGACCCTCCGAGGACTGCACCGAGACTGCTGAGCCCACCACGACGCAGACCGCTGAGCCGACCGCAACTGAAAGCGAGGACTGCGACGAGACGACCTCTACACCTACACCTACGCCGACCCCTACTCCCACTGAGGACTGCACCGACAGCGAGACCACCCCCGGGCCGACCACGACCGAAACCGCGCAGCCGACGATCACTGACTCTGAGGACTGCACGGATAGCGAGACGGGTGGGACGACCTATACCGCCGCGCCGACGGCAACTGGCACTGAGGACAGCACCGACAGCGCCGCTCCGACCGACACTGAGGATTGCTCCGACAAGGATGGCGCTGCCACTACTTCAGACAAGGCCGAAGTGAGCACGGCAGTGGTGCCTCCTGGAATCACGACGTCGATGAGTGACGCCCCTAAGCCCAGCGCCAGCGCCAGTGCCAACGGTGCGTCCGGTGGCGCCGCCTCAGCGGGACCCAGCAAGTCTTCTCCACCGCCATCGCTCCCTCCGCCAGCTCCAACGCGACCGCCGTCGTTCCCTCCCCAAGCTCCAACGCGTCCGTCGCCGCTCCCTCCGCCGGCTCCAACGCGACCGCCTCCCCTAGTGCACCCAGCGCCGACGCGCAGGCGGCTGTGGCCCCGGCTTCCGGATCCCAGACCGTGCAGGCCGCCGCTCTCCCCGTGGCGGTTCCCGTTCTTCTCCTCTCAGCACTCGCGCGCTAACCTGTGAATGAAATGGACATTGTTGAGACGTGCTCTCCCGTCAAGGACACTGGACCATGCAAGGAAAGTATCGTAGCCAAAAAGAACTGTATTGAATAGCTCTGAAACCTATTGTGGTGATTGTCTGGAATGTTACGAGATAACTTTTGCCTACTACAGTGGCGCCAAGGGCTTTCTAGTGACAGGTTCCCCAGTGGCAGTGCAACCAGGAGCAGCAGGTGCCATGAGCAGATGATGGCCCGTGTGTCGAGACCCCGGAAGCCAGAGCTCTCAATAATGGAGCAGAGCTGCCACTGCCCTCACTGCCCTATATGCCACCGTGAAGGTCCTTCACGACGCGTTGCTCTGTTCTGAGCGAGATCTTTGAGAGAATGGAGCCTGGCGTGCACTGTTACTTCTCTTTCTTCCCTGGCCCCGAAGAGACGCTCGCGATCCTATGCCTCCTCCGGAGCAGCGGCGGTGGTGCGTCCCAGAAACAGTAGGTCCTGGGGCGTGTGGCCCAGTTGGTAGAGTAGAGACGAGCGGGTAAACCTATGTTATCGTCGGTTGATGGCTCGTTGTTTCCGAAGGGCTAGGGCGAGTTGCCCCTCAAAGTAGCCGTTGGCATGACCCTGGTTGGAGTCAACCTGCTGGCTTTGATCATTGCCGTCCTGCTGGGGCGGCCTGTCGGGCTGAGGTGGTCCTGCAGACAGTGCGTTGTGATTGTTGTACTGTCCACCGTCGTAGGGCTGCTGCCGATACGCCGGCTGGCCGCACTGCGGCTGACCGTTGTCATGCTGTTCACCGGTGCCGTACATGGTAAAACGGAGTAGGGGAGTAGATGGAGGGGCTAGCTGTTGAGCTGGAGTTGAGCTGGAGATGGGAGCAATGAGGGTTAGTCTTGATGCTTGTTTGTGCCTTGGGACCTGTCCACATGCCAACTGCGGATGCCCGTCCCACCGAGATCACTCGTCGACCACAGGTTGCTATTGACAGGCAGTCCCCACTTGTGCGTTCTTGCATGTTCGTTCCGCGGAGGGCGGGGGGCCGGGGGGATCAGACGGGGATTACAAGAGTCGGGGGGTAGAAGAAGAAGATGGCGTCTAGAAGTGGGATGATGGAGTGGACGAGATGAAGAGCGACGTGCCGAGTGGTCTGTGTGACGTTGTCTGTCTCTCTGTCTGTCTGTCTGTCTGTGGTGGTGGCAAAGGGAGTGCACCCAGCACCAGCGACGGGCCATTAACCCCGAATCCAACTTGTGACTGCGCACAGCCACCCTGCCTGGCCCGCAGCTATTACATGGGGGGACTGATTAATAATAATTCGGTTATTGCCCCTCCTGGCCTCCTGCGAATGCAGGCGCTGACATCACTCACTGCGTGGCCATCCACCCAGCCAGCCGGCCGGCACAGCGGGAGCATTTCCACGTGTCTATCCTCCCTCCAGCCAGAATCCACTTCCACGCCTCCGCCGCTCATCTGCGCGTCGAGACTGCTGCCAGCTTCTCGTGCAACAACAAACCGCAACCAACCCCGCCTCTCTCAGCTCGCCACCTCGGCCACCCCTCTACAGATCGAGTACAACTACAACACTACGCCCGCATCCATGATCTTCCTCGGCTTCTTCGGCCTCCTCTACGTGCCCCTCCTCCTCATCAACGCAGTCGCGATCCTCAACGAGGAGCGCTTCCTCGCCAAGAGTGAGTCCAGGCGTCCATCGCCCCAGCCTACTTTTTTGCTTTCAGCTGACACTGTCTCCTATCCTCGCTTGCGTACTACTCACTCACTGCCATCTAACATCCTGCCCGCTGCCTGCTCTGCCGCGACTGACACTGCTCTCGTCTGCGTTACTGATCGGCCCAACCACAGTCGGATGGTCCACCCGCTCGTCGGCCAACGCCAACTCGGGCTTTGGTAACGAGCCGTCCTACGACTCGTCCTACGGCGGCGGAAACGACGGCGGCGCGAGCATGAAGAGCAAGGCTGTCGGACTTATCAGCAGCGTGCGGACGCTCATGCGCCGTGAGTACGACGAGTGCGAGTACGAGCTTGCAACGCGGCGAGTGCACCGGCCGAGGGCGTGCCAGACGGAAGAGAGATGCTGTTGGTTTTCCAAGGACCGACTCCGTCTTTGGCCACGAGCTCGCTTCTGACTGCACAAGCTCGGGAGACAAGCTCTTCGCTCTGCCTCGCCGAGGGTCCTCAGCGTGCCCCGCCCATCTGGCCTGCTGCGAGCTTGCTCCACAGAACACTGACGCCCCAGCGCCCCTCGTCGTGCTCAACATCCTCGTCATCCTGTACGAGATTCTCGCCGGATAGACGCCGCGGGCTGCTGCTTTCAGACGAGGTAGAGTAGACACCACACCACACCATTCCACGACACGCATGGCGCCGACGCGCCGACGACGGAGATAGCCACGCTGCTGCTGCGGGGAGACGCAGTCGCAGCCGAGACGGCAACGGGCCCATAGCTCGCTCATGTATTTAGTATTCAGACCCAGGCAGGCGGTGCGGTGCAGCGGCTGGCGCGCGGGCGCGAGCAGCGCAGGACAACGTTCAGTCATTACCGTATCCATATCCCGAGCCACATACAGCCCGCTCTATCTACAGGCGCCAGCAGCGGAAGCCGTGCTGGGTGCCGCGCACGACGGCGTCTCCGGGGTCGTTTTCAAACATGGCCTCTGTAAACTCCTGCTGCACGCGCTCGAACCCCCACCCGCGCGCCGCGAGGCGCGGGAAAAAGGCCATGTCGGCGTCCGCGAGCTGCGGGCGGTGGTGCGTCAGGAACACGAGCGCGCACGGGGTGCCTGGCGGCGGGCTCTGCGTGCCGGCCGGGATCGGGGCCTCCATGCTGGCTGTCGTGCCCTGCTGCTGCGCCGGCGTGCTCGCGGACCCGGGGCCCTCCTTGAGCGTGCGCTCGAGGGTGCTGATGAGCGCGTCGTGCTGCGAGTGGTTGAACATGAGGTCGGAGAGGATGACGACGTCGAAGCGGCCGGGCGTGCGGCCCGCGGCGAGCACGTCGTCCACGTCCTTTCCCCACGTGTGGCCGACGGCCGCGAGCTCGGCGCCGTTCGCGCGTGCGTTGTACTCGATGTTCTCCATCAGCGAGGCATCGGCGTAGTCGGTCGACACGACGTCGGCGCCCGCCAGCGCGCACGCTATAGAGGGCAGCGCACCGCCGGCGCCCAGCTCGAGGACGCGCGAGGTGGAGAACGGGTTCGCGAGCAGGTAGGTCGTTGTCACGCGCGCAGTGTTCCACCTGTGGCGGTCAGCTATGGCTGGGTGAAGATCGGAACAGACAAGGAGGACCGGCGGGGCCAGATGGTGTGCGGCTGTTGGCAAGGAGATGTCTCGACAGTCTCCACTGCCACGAAGAGCGGTCCCACGATCGCGCGATACTCACAGGTGGTGGCCCCACAGCGGATGGCTTCCGACGAGGCGAATCACAATCTCGTCCTTGCCAGGCAGCAGGCCCTCCGGCACCGCGTACGTCGAGAACGTGTTGGGGAGCGGCTCGGGCGATGGCGAGCGCTGCGGTCAGTACGTGGTCGTGCGGGGCGCGGCGCCTGGCCGCTCTTGCTCCTCCTCCTCCCTCTTGCTCTATTCCTCAGCTGGGTCCAAGGTAGCTTTGAATAGCTACTGGAAGACGCATTCCAGACGGAGGAGGGTAGGCAGGCAGAGGGGCTGATACCCGCAGCAGCAGGATGGTGTCTGTGCGAGCTCAACACCCTCAGGAAAGCCACGACCGCCGGCGGCGGGCGAGGCGGCACGCAACTCACAGGCATGAGGTCGCCGAGGCCGAGGCCGTTATCCGAGTCGTACTCGCTGTCGGACATTGCGTGGTGTTGTGTCGGTGTTGTTGATGTAATAGAGAACGAGAACGGCTGGTCATTAGAGGTCATGTTGCCAGGGTTGATCTGCGAGATTGTGTTCTGAAGTCCAACTTTTTGGTTCCGCTTCTGATCCTGGGGGGTTCGGATGATGCACACGTGCAAGAGGCATTACCCCCCCTGTACAAGTCCACGGCCTCGTCCAGCCCAACCCAGCCCAATGCACGGTGCTCTAATGGTCAATACATCATCGTCGTCACAGTCTACGAAGAAACAGTCCGGGGAGGGGAGGGGGGAAGAAAACCAAGAAACAAAGCAGGAAGACGGAAGAAGGGGGACACGGCTGGTTGTCGCGACAACAGCCGTGGTCCAGTGCTCGGACGCCGGGGTGACAGGACGCCGGAGACGAGTGCCTCTAGAAGACTATCGCTAGAAGACCAACGCGGGAAGACCAGGTGGGTTGTCCTCTTGCTGGCGCCTAGTTCTTGCGGTAGGTGCAGCACGAGATCACGTACGGCGCAACGGAGAGCGTCATGAAGACGAACGCGACCCAGGTGAGGTCTGCTGTCAGCCGCTGACACGTCTAATGCCTGCCTCTCCGGCTCGTACTCACAGAGCGATCCGCCCGCGTTGACCTTGATGCCGAGCGGGACCTTGTTGACGACGTTGACGACCTTGATGCCCGCGTCCTTTGCAATGATGGACGTCCACATAGCGGCGCCGATCATGAGGAAGAGGGCGGAGACGCCCGAGCAGCACGCGGCGACGAAGAACGAGAGGCGGTGCTTGACGAGGCCGCCGAGGAGCGCGCCAATGGTCAGGACCGAGCCGACGAAAATGAGCAGCGAGGCAGTGCGCGAGAGGCCGTGGTTGAAGCCATTGTCGCGGAACGAGCCCGAGTCCTTTTCGGGGACCATCTCGTCGATGATCACCTTGTAGTTCTGCGGCTTGGTGGGCGCGTCGGCGATCAGCTGGGCAAGAGGCTCGAACGGGTAGCCAAAGATGGTGCTGTTGCAGATACCCGCGCCGTTCTTCTGGTAACCGCACGCGTCTGTGGTTAGTCACGAGCTGGTCCCCAAGGGTGTGGCTTCGAGGGCCTGGCCTCTCTACTCACTGTAAAGACCGTAGCGGTAGTACTGCCTGAGGCCCTTGGACGCGCCGAGGGGGTTCGTCTTCGCGTTGTTGGACGTGTCGTACAGGCCGTCCGCCTTCTTCTTGGCCGACACCACGGCGTTGCCATAGCTGAGTGTCAGTGTCCGTGTCCGTCTGTTGAGATTCGGGCTGTTCGTCAAGTCGGCGGCGGTTGCGACATGCGGCTGCCTAAAGCAGCTGGCACCGCATCGTCCGCTGCACACTGTCCGCGTCCGCCGGATTGTCTCCACTCTCTCCGCTCGCCTGCCGCCGGTGCGATCATGTCTCCGTCACACACAATCGGCAAGTGGCCATGGTGGCCGCGAGGCTTGTCTGAGCCTGTGCCTGAGACGCGACGAGAGGATGTCTGGCACGCCGAGCACCCAGCGCCCGCTGAGCACGGTCCCACGACACGACACGCCACGACGCGCAGGCGTACGGTGATGGGCAGGGTCAGAGGGCAGTGCGCCGTACGGGGTGCGCGTTACGCGCACCGCGGCGGGTGCGGTGCAGGCTGCCCCTCTTTGCTGCCCAATACCGAGGGCTGCTCGCACAGCCCGTGTGTTTCCGACGGAGGCGGCAACGAGCCCGAGCCCGAGACACGGCGCACAGCACTGAGAGAGTGCGAGAGCGCTCATCCCACGCTGTGTACTGCGTACTCCTCACGCCGTGGGAACGCTGTGCCGTCGTGAAGTCTCCGTCTGGTCGCCGTCCGCTCGCCTGCGCTCGCTGCTGCCGTCGCGCTGCCTTTGCGCATCGCGGTCCATTCCTCGAGTCCCTCCAAGATTCGATACCAGGTCGGAGAGCACTTACCCGGCCACGTTGACTTCGACCATGAAGATGCCGTTGCACACGGCGCCGGCGTTGAGCTGGCCGATGTTGGCAAAGATGAGCATGATCATGGCCATGGCGGTCATGACCGTCGCGCCGAGGATGCAGTGCTCGCCCCTCATTGATGCTGCTGGATGCGGGTGGGGGTTGTGGGGAGGTGAGTGATGAACGGGGTGGTGGTCCTGTGCAGGCGTGCGTCCGCGTCGATGCCGGGGGAAGGGCGAACGAGTAAGAGTACAAGTACAATGAGGATGGACGAGATGCAGAAGAGAACAGGACAAGAAGAGCTCAAACTGGAGTGGTGGGAGTGGGAGTAGGCTATCGCTGGCGGCAGCGCAAACACTGGCCGTGGCACATATTGTTGCAATGTCTGTCCTCCCGCCCCTCCCCTCCCTCCCTCTCCAGCGCTTGGCTTGGCCACCACTGCACCCCGACCCCGCCGGCGCCATTGCGGATCCCGATCTCATGAATGGAAGACCTGTGTCCCTGCAGAGCCTCTAGGGTTCCAGCGCGCACTGCAGCCTCTCTGTACCCCCGATAACAGCAGTGAGACCCCCGAGCCTGGGCAATTCAGCGTCCAGGACCACTTGGCGCCAGCAGTGGACGCGCGACGCCACCAACTCTGTGCGCGGCCACTACGGCAACCTTTTTCAATTCGCTTCCAATCTGGCGCGCGCGCTGGATCCTGCCGCCGCCGCCGCCGCCGCCGCCGTCGCCGTCCTGCGCAATTTTTCATCTTGTTCTTCTGTTGGCCTGATGGGGACGATGGCCTTCCAGGCTGCTCCGAGGCAACGGCAGCAGCGAGCACGCATGGAAGGCAGCAGCTGTCTCTACGGACGACTCCCACGCCCGCCTCGACTTTTCTGAAAAGGCCCCGAGACAGACGTCAGACCGGGACGCGACACATGCTTGGCACCCGCCCGCTCCCACCGCCGCACATTGCCCAACCTACTGGCAGCTGGCAGGAGAGCCATCAGCAGCAGAGCCAGCAGCGGGGATCCTGAACAAACCTTGAAGGCAACAGGCAGCCAGGACTCGCCTCGCGCTCAGGGCTGTTGGGCTTCGTGCCCTGCCTTACAGCCCTCACCTTCGACCATCCGGGCAGTGATATTCTCACAGCGAACAGGATGCCGCTAGCAGGACGCACGACGCAGCTCTACGCTCAGTCGCTCGCTCAGCATGCCGCTTGGCCAATCGTGCTGCCCGCGGCGGCGGCTCAGACTGGCAGCCTTGTACTGCCGACGACATGAGCCGCGGGCTGGGGTCGTCGGCCGACACTTGGCTGATACTCCATTCAGCATTCATTCATAATGCAAATAGCATGGCGTCCAGCCAGCTCCGACTGGCCCAGACTGGTCTCGCTGCTTGCCGGAATGCTGAACTAAATAGGTCCACATCTCCGTGCTAGACCACGACACTACACCGGTATCCCTCCAGTTCGGGCAATTTGCACAATTCATATTCATATTGTACAGCTTCCAGCTTGCTTCCAGCTTCATACAGAATACTAACGGTCTAGCGCTCTTTCGTTACCCCCTGCTGCCTTGCTGCTCGGCTGATCGTCGCCTCTCACGGAACAGGACTAGAGACAATGTCGCCGGTGGGAGGCGTATTGCGGGATGCGGCGGCTGGCGATACACGTGCCAAGAGGCCGCGCGCGACGTCATGTTGCCGTCCCTGCGCGGCCGGCGGAACACTCTGGGCGGGCGGCTTACGCGGCCTTGATGTGCTGCTGTCAGTTGGCCGCATCAATCTTTGAACTTACAAGGTCGTCGACGGTCGAGAACAGCAGGCCTTCGTTCATAAGGCTCTCGATCGCCTCCCTGTTGCGGGTCAGTGCGAGTTGCAGACGCAATGACACGGCATGGTACGTACATGACCTGGTCGGCACCGGCGTTGCCGCAGTGGCGCGAGACGGTCGAGACGTGCAGGCCGTCCTCGTGGTCCTCGGCGGCGACAATCTCCATGACCTTGCGCTGGAGAGGGGGCAGGTGCGCGTAGTCGCTCGACGAGACGCCGCCAGCGGCCGCGCCCGAGGCGTAGTCGCCAGCCTTGGCCGTACCGGCCATCGCGGTGTTCTGCAGTGGTCAGCTCCAGCTCATCCACGCTCGTAGGCAGACTGCACTCACGCCTGTGACGCCGGTCGGGTTGCGGTAACTCAAGCTGACCTGGAGGGCCTTGAGGAGGTGGCGGGCAATCTCGTCGTGGTTCTCAATGGCGCGGATGTGCTGGGCCGAGATGTGGCGCTTGCCACCGAATATCTTGATGGTGCCAATGACGCTGACATAGCGGTCCTGCTGGATGCCGTCCATCTTGCCCGCCTCGTCGTCGGCGCTGTCGAGCCACTGGCGCACGTCAATGTATCCGGTGCCGTCGCCAATCTCGTACGACACGTTGGTCGCGGTCGTCGCCTGGTTGTGCACCGAGCCGACAAACTGGACCTGCGGGTCAGCTACAAGTGTGAGTGAGCACGAAGCTTACATGGTGGACGTCGACGCCATCAATCTGAAAGTCAGAGTCGGGGTGCGGCTGGCTCGCGTCCTGGATCTGCTTGATGGTGACAGGACGCAGCGTCTGGTTCTGGCGGCCGCCCTGGGGGTAAGCGCGCGCTCGTGAGTAGCAGAGATGCCTACCTTCTTGTCGCCGCCCTCCTGGCTGCCAAACGGCGACCCGCTGGTCATGTATCCGCCGCCGCCGCCGCCGCCTCCGCCGCCGCCTCCGTAGTAAGGGTTTCCGTCGCCTGGTGTGAGCGGTTGGGATAAATGGATGCTTACTCATTGTTGTTATAAGGGGTTGTTGTTGGTGGCGAGCAAGGTGGGTTTGTTTTGTTGTGGACGAGTAAAAGCAAAAGTCAACGACCAACGACAGGCGGCGGCGGGGACAGCAATGTTGACGAGACGCGACGACGCGACGCCCATCCACGCGAGTCCAATCAACCCAGCTTGCGTGTTCCTTGTTTAGGTACCCCCTTTAGACACGCGACGACGGGATCAAATGCAATCTCCTCCACCCTCCCTCTGTTCTGTTCTCGGATCTCGGAGACGGCCGACCACGAGGGGATTATCTCGATAATCGCAAACGGCGACCACGGTGACATCCGACAGCTCTGTCCACAGCCAGCGGGACCGCTGCAGCTGATCATTCTCCAGCAGAGCTCCAGCTTCTGCCGCACAGCGGCCACAGCCTCACCCAGCGCCAGATATCTCGCTTGGGTTCCTCGCGGCCCCCCCCAAGCCACACCCCCCGTTGTCGTCGTCTCTGGCGCTGACAAGCTGGCACCCACAAATATCACACGTTTTATCAGAAAGTCACTCATTCTCGGCCGCCGCCGGGAACACCTGTCGTCGTCGTCGTCGTTCCGTTGCCCCACATTTGTAATCGTGCTCATTTAGCCACCTCACCTCGCAGCCCCATGGGGCCGACGGGCCGAGAGGCCGAGAGGCCGAGGGATGCCATTGTGATCATCACGATACTCTCACCACTGATCGCTGACAAGCGATCGCCATATCGCCCTCGGCGTGCTTGCGGGCGTCCTAGCGCTTGGGCTGCAAGGACGAATATCACCTCGGGTACACCAAGTGGCATAAATACGCACAAGCCTGCGCCAGAGGTAGAGGGGGCTTGGCGGCTGGTTCGGACCGCTCGCCGCTTCCAGTCGCCCGCGGCCTGGGGCAAGTGCTGGGCTGAGGTGGCGGCGGCCAGCCTGTACACGGCGGATCGCGCGGAACGAGCACGCGCTACGCGGTACGCGGCACGCGGTCGCGCGGTACCCAGGATCCCAGGACACGGAGCCGATTCGGCAATCAAGCCGGTTTTCCAGATGATGAAAACATGAACTTTGCGCACACGAGTGCTCTTTGACTCTGATGCATATGAGGTTGCGTGAAAGAGAGCTGCATGAGCTGCACGAGCTGCATGAGCTGTGGGTGATGGATTGCATGGGGTGGGGCTGGGGAGGCTGGGTGGAGAGGCTGCGGGTCTGGCTGGCTGGGGGACCCTGGCTCTCCCATAACCACACACGAGAAATCGAGTCGTGTTGCCCCGAGATCCTGCCGCTGGATATCAGCGACCACATGGGGACAACCAACATCGGGTACATGTCCAGCCTGCCCAGTCCGCCGTCTCAGTCTTGCTGCGACTAGATAGTATGATCGCACTGGTCTGTGAGTGGTCAGCAGCCGCAAGGTTTATGCATTGCAGTCACAGGGGAGGGAGAGAGAGAGAGAGAGAGAGAGAGCAATAGGAGGGGGCGGCAAGCAATGACCGGGTGAGCAATGACCGGCTATCAAAAAGCAGCAGCAGCACACAGCAAGCAGTGCGGTGGGGTTTTCTTCTGGGCCGTGCCGTACTGGAGCGGAATCAAATTGCCTGCGAGTGAGTGAGTGACCGCAGCAGCAGTCGTGGGATTGTGGGTCGTGGGATTGTGGACCCTTTCGCCTTTGTCCGATCCCTTTCCCCCCTCGTCCTCGTTCCGTCCTCTCTCTTGTCATCCACCACCACCACCACTCTACTCGTCCTCGTCCTCCATCCCCTTCATCCCATCTCATCTCATCTCATCTCATCCTCCTCCCCATCATCTCTCTCCTCACGAGTCACTGCATCCCCCCTGACTCACAGCTGAGGAGGATCCTCTGCTCCAACGCTCTGGATCGTCCACCACGCAGCACACAACCCACCAGCTGCCGCCACAGCTGCTGCACCGCGTGCGCGACTTGTCCCACATCACACTTCGCCGCCCACCTTTTTTTCCTGCCTCGCCCTCATCCCATCATCCGAACCTCATCGGCCATCTCCCTAATCCTTCGGCAGCATCACCACCTCCACCTCTACCACCATGAAAGTCCCTACCGAGCGCCGAACCTCCAACGAGTCCTTTGCCCCCTACCCTCCCACATCGGCTTCATCGGGCTCGGGCTCCTTTTCCAAGCCTGCGCCCCCGAGTAAGCGAGCAAGCAGCAACAAGGACACTCCGTCCGTCGGCAACGCATCCCTCCCAGAACCCGCGACACAATACAAGGTTGCCCGCGCAATCTCATCATGCACCCGCTGCCGCAGCAGAAAGCAAAAGTGCGACGGCAAGCTCCCGGCTTGTTCAGCGTGTGAGCGGGCAAAGGTCGAATGTATCGGCTTTGACGCCATTTCAAAGACAAACGTCTCGAGAAAGTGAGCACAGAACCCTCCTCTCATGCTGACACTAGCTACCTGCACTCGCTTGAGCAAGAGGTCGCGTCCCTCCGAGCCCAGGTCGCCGCCCTCACCAGCACGTCAAATGACCCCATTGGGCGGCAAAAGCGGGAGATTGCGTCTGCAGCGTCCCAGGCCGTAGCCTCGTTCGTTTCGGCGTCGTCCAGCAGCGGCCTCGCAATTGACCCTTCTCTCCAAGGCCCCGAGGGAGAACCGCCGATGCGCTCCCCATGGGACTCGCCTGCGGCCCGCCACAACGGCGACTACCCCTTCCCAGCAACACCGCACAACCACGAGAGCCCGCACTCGCCAGTAATTTCAGTCGGTGGGTCTCGCTCAACAAACCCCATCACCGCCACTGCAGCTACCTCTCTCACGCGTATGGTCCAAGATGCCGCACTGCGCACTGGACATGCCGCCCTCGGCGCGGGGACGCTCCTGAACACGAGCACCCCAAGCGTGACGGGCTCGGTCCGCGCCGGCGAGTCGCCCAGCGATCGCGGTTCCGCCAAGGACTCGCCTGCAAACCACATGGGTGCAGAGCATGACCGTGACGCCGATACACTACAAATCCTCCAGCAAACCTCCCCAGAGCATATTCTCACGCCCCGCTCAGCCAACGCTGCCATTCCCGCAAATGTACCAAACACCCGCGGGCCCCCGTCCGAGCGCTCTATCACGGCAGGATCCAGCAAAGGACGCTTGCGTCGCCGCTTCCAGGTCCCGCCACTGCCGCCGCAGCCTGCCGTCGAGCGTCTTGTTGCTGCATATGTCGACTTTGTGGGTGTCACCGCCCCGATAGTCCACATCCCTACGCTTGGCAAGCAAATCTCGCGTATGCGGTCCGGACAAGAGGTCGACGAGTCGGACGTGTTCATGGTCATGATGGTTCTTGCCCTCAGCACAATGGCGAGCTCGCGTTTCGTGGATCCTCCAGACGAGCTCCGCGCGTGTTCCGAGGCCTTCCACGCCGAGGCGCTCAAGCACATGGACGCCGTGTTCGAGGCACAGTCGTACATTGGCCTCCAGGCAATCCTGCTGCTCGTGTGGTACTCGTTGCTGAACCCCGACAAGGGCTCCATCTGGTTCCTGGTTGGTCTCGCGTCGCGCACCTGCGTCGACCTCGGCTTCCACAACGAGCACAACTCGCAGGCCGAGTCGCTTGACAACCTCGAGATCGACATGCGCCGCCGTTTGTTCTGGATCACATACAAGATGGACCGCCTGCTCTCGCAGTCGCTGGGCCGCCCGCCGTCCATCCCGGACGGCTTTATCCACGTCCCGATGCCGGCCCTGCAGCACGACGTCGATCTCCACTCGGAGCAGTACGGTGGCCTCACTGGTGAGCCTTGCGCATACAAGGCAGTGTTTGTGCACACGATCAAGCTCCGGCAGCTGCAGTCGGAGATTCTCAACAACACGTACGGTGTCAACGGCGCGCAGCCCCCCAAGCCCGAGTGGTTTGACGACATGTTTGAGCGTCTCAAGAACTGGCTCGCGACGTCGCCCGAGCCCCGCGGTACCGTCTCGTCTGAAGGCTATGCCATTTCGTTCCACAACTCGTGTCTCCTCCTCTTCCGTCCATCGCGCGGCAACCCCAAGCCTGCCCGCTCCGCCCTCGCGACTGTCCTCGCCAGCTCGAGCTACATTATCCGCATCTACCGCCGCATGCAGCTCAACAACCGCATCTCGTGGCTCTGGATGACCTCCCACTTTAGCTTTATGGCCGGCCTGTCGTTCCTGTACGCCTTTTTCAATCTCTACTCGGTTGGCGGCGGCGCTGGCGTCCCGACGCTTGACGAGGCGATCATGGACATTGAGTCGTGTCTCGCCGTTCTCGAGTACCTTGCGCGTGAGTTTACAGAGTTTTGTACTTGAACTGACTCCAGCCCGCGTGCCCTCTGCTGGCGCATGCCACGACACGATGCGCAACGTCTCGCAGACCCTTCTCGAGCAGCTCTCCAAGACGAGCCCGCCGAGGGACGTCACCTCGCGCTCTCCTGGCCGTTTCCACACCGCCATCTCTTCCGCACGCGACGACCCGTTGCCCACCGACGCCTCGTTCCCCGCCCCCCTACCCCCCACAACTCTGCCCTACGAGCTCACCCTCCTCGACAATCTCTTCCTCAACCCCGTGTCAAGTCATCACAAGCTGTCCGAATACACGAATGGCCCCAAGAACGCAAAGCTCAAGGGCGGCGGCTTGGAGAACGCGACGTTCAACCGCGCGCCAGTGCCCCAGCCGCTCCCCGCGTCGCTCCCCCCCGCCGCGTTCCACAGCTTTGGCCCCTACGGCATCGCGGCGCAGGTCGCGTCGGGTGCGGCGGGCAACTCGCACCACCCGTCGCTGGCGAGCGTTGCTGGTGCGTGGCTTGGCACAGAGGCAGGCACTGCCGCCGCGTCGACAGTCATTACCGGCGCACCGAGCGGAAACGGCGATATCATGGCCGAGCTCCAGCTCAACGGCGTCATCGGGCCTATCGCGAACAGTAGCGCCACCAACGGTAACGGCGTCAGCAATGGCGCGACCGCTAATGGCGACGCCGACGCCAACGCCGCCGCCGCCGCCCAGCAGGCGACCACGGCCAACTTTGACATCTTCTCGTTCCTCATGGACGAGGAGGGTGGCCTGGCCCAGATCGGTAACACGAACTGGAACGCGCTCGACGTGCCGGCCGACTTCCCCCTGTGGAGCTAGAGAGAGCGGCGCGGAGAAATCACATACGTAGCGGTCGCAGCAACAGTACGCAAACGAGCAGCAAGGAGTAAAAGTAGACCCGGCTTCGCCGACACGCACGCCAGCAGCACGCAGCAAGCACAGGCAGGCAAGCAAGCAACAGCAAGTAGTATGTTTCCTATAGATATGTGTGTCCCCTAGGACGGGCACCACCGGCGCGGCGACGCATGGCGCGCTTCGGACAATACAATGTAGTCTTTTCTTTTGGCTGCGCGGCGCAGATACCGCGCGTTTGTTTGGTGTGGTTGCAATCAGGACAGCATGTCCGGTCCGATAGGAGAGGGAGAGTGGCAGGTGACAGGCCGTCGGGTGTCGGACGTCGGTTCGTCGGCCCGGGCGTGGTTGTGGGCTTCGGAAGTCTCAGTCTCGTCGCGCGTCTCGGCGACCGCGCCGCGAGGCGCCGGATATCAGCGCCAGAAGCAGACGGTCCCGTCGGCGATTCACCCGCCGCGCGCAATGGGAAGGCACGCCCTGCGCTGCGCGCACGCACTAACGCACTGGCCCAAAGCACTATCATACAGGATATCCATCATTACCGCGCTACTCGTAAAGTACATCGCCGCGCCGCGCGCGTCGCTGGCTGTCGGCCCCCGATGCCGGTGTCCATCTTCCCAGCCGGGGGCCTCCCATGCGCTGTCCGCCGTACATACAGGCTACTCGTCGTCAATCGCACGGAGCTCCTCGTCGCTGTCCGCCCGCGGCTCGCGCACGGCACTCGCGCCGCCGCTCGCCGCCGCCGCAGGCTGCTGCGCCG
>PQXP01000328.1:0-29792 GCA_002973495.1 Apiotrichum akiyoshidainum
AACTTGACACGAAGCGTGTGCTCAACTATGTCCAGCTTGGTAGACGACGAAGGGCCGGATGGTCCACCAGTTACGTCGTCCGCCCCCAACAGTGGAAGAAGCTAGAGAAGGCGCGCATTGCGCTTGCAAAGATTGAAAACGCCATCGCCGAAGAGGTAATGGACAGCAAGGACGAGCGGCTCGCAGCTAGCCTGGTCGAGTATAATGAGAACAACGAAGATATTGCCACAATGCTCAAGTACACGCGCTACTTCACGTTCGGGTCGTTGTGGGCCGAACCTGTCTTAAGCCTGGTTCCCCTCATGTCCAACGTCACCACAGTGCACTTCCCTCATCAGATCACGACCTACTACGATGCCAACAATCTGCCCCACTTCTCAGCAGTCACGACCACGATCTCGCCTTCGTTGCCCTGCTTTATGAGCCACCTGGGCGAGGTTCCACGTTACATCTGGATCATCAAGTTTGATGGCACGGCACAGACCAGCTTGTTTCCTTACGAGAATCGTTCTCAGCTTATCCTTCCTGAGCATCGCGAGTTTACGATTGTGGTCAAGGCCCCCAGCCAGTCTCCCATCCCGAGCCTCGTGGGGGACAGGGGGGGCAGTTCGGAGTCGGAGGCTTCCCAGACCTTTGTCACAAGTGGCTCGGAAGCCGTGGGAGTTATCGACGAGCTCGGCACCGTCCTCGTGGAGCACTTCAAGAACCACATTCACGAAGCATTCGACTCCCACAACCATGGTTACAAGTACACCATAGTCGATTCCAACCTCAAGCTGACGCTGGTCGGCCTGCTCCAAGCTCTCCCCACCGCCCATACAGTCGACGAGCTCAAGGCGGAACTTATCAGCGCTTTCCATCGCAAGTGGCCCAAGGGCCAGTACCGCGGATACACGTCCGGCGACCTTAGCGCCAACCTTGAGAAGCAGGTGGCCAATATGGCCGTGCTCACGCATGCAGAATGGCGCCAGCAAGTTGAAGAGACGCTGTACTTGATTGCGACCGAGAAAGTGTGCGAGCACGAGTGACCAAGCAAGATTGGCTAGTCGGGTTAGATGACGACGAGGAAATGACTAGTAGCGGTATGCCGTGTGCTGTGAAACCGAAGGATCATGGCTGAGAGATACCCCAGATATATACCCAGATGCGCGTGATAGAATGGACGATGGATAGGTTCACTGTTGCCTAGCTAGAGTGTAGATTCTCACCACCCTTTGATGCATCGATGGATATGGATGGCAACAACTCGCTTCTGACACCGATGCACTTGGCAGGCTTCACGGCGACGTCCTTGGTGCTTCCGGGCTCGTTGAGGACGGCCTCGACGACAGGGCCGAGGTTCTAGAAATGTCAGTGGGTCTGTCTGTACAGTGCTAACTGTAGCTGCCTTTCCTCTTACTCATGTTGAGAACCTTCCAAACAACTGCACGCCAGGTGGTGAGTAGCATCTTGCGCAGAGCTCCACAGCAAGCTCAGCACGATTGATGGAAACAACACAGTGTTACGTAAATGGAGGTGAATGTGTTGGAGACATAGCTCAGTTGGGAGAGCGTACGACTGAAGTTCAGTTCTACTTCGTACGGTCGCCGGTTCGATCCCGGCTGGCTCCATCGAGGCATCCTTGGATGTGATCTTTTTCTGCTTATTTTCTCCCCGTTCTGCTGGAGTGGAGAAGCCGAGTCGCCGGGGTGGACTAGTGGAGTGTTGGACGGCACATGACCAATGTGGACGGCTGGACGTCATGATGCGGGGCACAACTGACTTTGTTCATTCCTCATCATTAGGTGGCTACTCCTGGCACTACAGAAGGACTATCTCATACTTGTTTGCTTGATGCAGTGTTCGCCACTGCCCGCTACATTTTGGTCGCAGGCACCTCGTTGTCCGTGCCGGTGTGCCCACCTTCGTGGGCGCCAAAGACGTCGTTGGACATGCGCCGGCGGCGCTGCGTGCCTGGGTGCTTTATCGATCTTTCGTCAGCACCTGTCGTGTTCCGCACAACCGCAACTTACTCGAACGCGTTCTTGATCTTGTCCTTCAGGCTCCCGCGGCGCTCCTTGTGCATGGGGGCGTGCTCGTGTGCGTCCGCTGTGGCCGTCTTCTCCATCGCTGCGGGGTGGTCGCCGGTGGGGCCCATTGGCATGTTGTGGACGTGGCCGTCGTCGGCTAGGCGCATCTGCGCAGGCGCCTCGGGGGTCATCGGGTGCGTGTCACCGTGTCGCGCGTCCATACGCTCGTTCATACCGCCGTCGTGCATGACCGCGCCTGCGGTGGCGGCTGCAGAAGTGGTGTTCATGTCGGGGTTCATGGTAATGGTCGTGGTGGCGTGGGGCGTGGGATTCCAGTCGACCCTGCTTCTTAAATGTCGCGGCATGTGGGCCCATGTGCCCGTGACATGCGGAATGCAGTCGCGTTGCATGCCACAATCAAACAGGATTACACAGCAGAAACACCAAATGAGGTCATCTGTCATCTGATCCATTACCAGCTGCGCAGCGGGCAGCTGAGCAACCTTCTCAGATAAGTTCAGAGTTCAGAGGGCACTAGTGACGCAGCGAGGAACGAAGGCCTTGGAAGCCACCTGACTCGTCCACCTCTCCCAGCCAAACCTCCTCAGCCGGTATCAATGGAAATGCCGCACGGTCAGAAAGCCGGCGCTTGACTTGTCTACCGGGTGCTGGAGGGTTCGTGAGGCACCGTGAGCCCCCCTCTCCCCCCAGCTCAACATCCGCTCCCCCGAGGCCCGAGAGGTGTGGCAGCTGCTCTAACCGGAAGTTCACATCTGTGGCGGTAGCTCAGTGGTAGAGTAGCAGATTGCAATCTCGCAATCCCAATCATCTGTTGGTCCCCAGTTCGAACCTGGGTCGTCACTGATAGCAGGAGCAAGCATTCGCGAACTTCTCTTTTTTCTCCAGCAATGTGGCTTGGCGAGAAGCGAGGGAGTGGTTGGCGGTCAAGCTGTTAGCGGGTGGGGTGCTTCGTGTTTTATGAGCTCCTTCTTTCGGCGGCAGAATTCAAACGCGAATGTGTCAGGAGGGATTCCAGCTTCTGCAGGGCTCCGACGCAGGGAACGGAGCGCCGCCTAGAACACGCCAATCCACTGCGCCTCATGTCAACTAGGGATCTGGGATGGTCCAAGGAATGGGTAACATGATATGCTGACGAGTATACTATACAGACAGGATCGGGGGTGTCCTCACAGACGGGCAGGATACAACTTGTGGGCGTGGTGGTGTCGATGGTACGGTGGGTGTCTCGGTCAGGGGAGGACGATTGACGTTGATGAAGCGTGAGAAGAGCTGCGAATATCGTAACGGAAATGGGTCTCCCCGAAAGGAATAGAGGGACGGATGATGGTCAGAGGTCGGTCGCGTCAATGATATCGTCGTGGTCCTCAACGACATGGGCAATGTGGCGTTGAGGCTTGTGTTTGTGCTTAGGAATGGCGGGTGGGACATGCTGCGAGGCTACGTCTATCTCGGGCGAGCCTTCGCGGCTCGATCCTCCAGTGAGATCGACAACGACGTTCTTGATGACCTGCGCCTTGATCTTGGCGTTGAACGTGTCCTCGAGTGTGCGCGAGCGGGTTTCCGCCTCACGATCGGCCTTGACCGTCAGCAGTGCTCTATCCCAAACAGAAAGTCGGCTCACCACAAGATGTTGCTGCATGAGCCGGTGCTTGCACACCGGGCAGTCGGGCTTGTGCTTGATGTGTGCCAGGATTGCAGCGCGCGAGTACACATGTCCGCAGCGGCTGTCATCAGCATCCGCACGACCGGAAGGAGGGGATAAAACTCACCTGCGCACGGCATCGACGAGAACCTGTCCAGTGAGCGGACAGAGCATGCGCTCGAGGGACTCGACGACCTCGATGTCGGGATCTGGTAAGCCGCGCATCCGCGTGCGGTGGACGGGCGACTGGGCGCCGTCCTGCTTCTGCGAGGGCGGTGGCCGAAGGGCGCGCGCAGACGGCGGAGGACGGGGACGCGGGGCGTGGGAAGAGCCGGACGGTGCGAACCCTGAGGTTGCCGCAGCTCGGCGCTCCGCTGCCTCTGCGCGGCGTTTCTGCTTCGCGGTAGGGGCTTTCTTCTTCTTCGAGGTTTTCTTCTTCTTCGAGGGTGTCTTCTTCGACGAGGGTGTCTTCTTCGAGGAGGGTGTGGGAACCGGAGAGTCGGAGCGGCGCTCGGTGTCCGAGATGCTGCATAGAGAGGTGCCCCACGATTCCTCCGACGCTCCAGAGGCATCCGATCCGTCCGAGTCTTCGGAGGCTGTGCTCAGAATGGAGGCGGCGCGCTCGCGGCGGGAGGGGGACTCGGGGTGCCGTGGGCTCGGCGTCACGTTTCGTCCATTCGCCGGGGAAGCGTGGTTTCCACTTGGCGTTCCGCTGCCGCTTGCAAACGCATTGGTAGAGTTAAGAGACCTGTTAAACTTGGGGGAGGTTGGGCTGCGCAAGGCCTGGCTGCCCGACCCAAAGGAGCCTGGGGTCGAGGAATACGCGTTGCCGTTGCGAGCGGCGGCGTACATCTGTTTGGTTGTTTTCCCCGAGACCGTCGCCGCTTCGCGCTTTGGGCGCGGCATCCTGACGATGCAATGCTCGTGTTTCCTCGGTGTCGGCGATGTCCCTCGAGGGTGGTGGGATGTGGATGGGGTGAGGAGGTGGGTGTATGGGATCAATCAATCAAACAATGTTCCCATCCGAAACCGACATGTCACTTGCGTCGCGGCGCGAACGCCTCTGATGACTAATTTACTCCCCCCATATTGTCCCACGGAGCCCCGTGGGGATCGGCCAAAGCCTTGCCCACTGCGGCGACCCCGATGACTCCGAGCCTGTGGATTAGCCGAAGCTCAGCTCACCATCGCTCGTGATCGCGATGGATGGATGAGAGCGAAAGCAACACCATCTATCGCTTGTCGTTTCGCACTCTTCGCCTCTGATCGCCATCATCTAGAGGTAGGTCCTGCCGCCCAAAAGCTGAAGCACCCCTGCGGTTGGAGAGCCACCCGAGCCAGCCACGTCTTCCGCTATCCACAGCTAGCCGCCTTCCGACCTGCTCCATCGTTGACTCGCAGCTAACCCACAGATGAGCTTCCCTCGCCTGCCCGCCAAGGCGGCCTACCTGACGATCAACAACCCGAAGAAGCGCAATGCGCTGTCACTCGCGGTGCTGCGCGACATCCGCGACCAACTGCACGGCTACCTGACATCGAAGAAGAGCGGGCGTCTCCTGAAGCTTCCGGCGTTCAAGCCCGAGATCCTCGACGACATTGAGGCAGGCGCCGAAGAGTACCAGTGGCTCCTGAGCGGAAGGGTGTGGCGTGAGGAGCGCGCTGGCCTGCCGAACATTCTTGTCCTGCGCTCCGAGGGCCCCGTCTTCTCCTCGGGCCACGATCTCAAGGAGCTCGCGTCGCTTTCGCACGACGAGGTCAAGGAGACCTTTGCGCTCTGTGCCGAGGTCATGGGCCTTATCCGGCACTCGCCCGCGCCCGTCGTCGCGCCCATCCAAGGACTGGCCACCGCCGCCGGCTTCCAGCTCGCCATGACCGCCGACTACCCCATCACTCTCGCCAACACGCCCTTCCGCCTTCCCGGCGCGACGATTGGCCTCCCGTGCACATCGCCCTCGACCGCCATCTCGCGCCGCCTCGGCCCCGGCTTCGCGTACCGTATGCTTGCGACTGCCGACACCGTCAAGGCTGGAGACGTCAACGGCTCGGGCTTCATCGACATTGTGCCCGTCCCCGAGCATGCCGAGTCGAGCGATACGGCAGCGACCGCGTTCGAGAAGCGCACCGCCGACGTTATCAACCAGCTCGCGACCAACACGGCCGGCCAGCCCCTTGCGCTCGGCAAGTGGGCGTACTGGACCCAGCTCGGCATCACGGGTAACGGCGGCGACGGGTACGAGGAGGCCGCGCATTGGGCCGGCCGCGTCATGGCGCTCCACGCGCGCGCAGAGGACGCAAAGGAGGGCGTCACGGCCTTCTTCGAGAAGCGTGCCCCGGAGTGGAAGACATAGGGTATGAAGTGGACTGTGGACAAGTATCCCCAGGGTCGGGGACGCATCTGGGAAGCCACGGCACGCGTCCGGTGCTGATACAGATGAAATGCTACATCGTAGAGCGACTGTCTCAGCTTTGGCACCTATGGGCACGTACGCCTTGCCGCGGAGGCTGAGCACGTTGCAACGAGGCAGATCTGACAGTGCTATCGAGGCGCCTGCTGGCTGACCGAGTTGGAGCATCAACAGGCCGCCGGCAGGCCACGAGGCGCCGCTGCCCAGACTCACACCAGGTAGGGTCTGGGATCTGACGACCAGGTCGCAGGTGAGACCCACTGAAAAAGCTACACTTACCACGGCTGGATTAGGCTTGCGCTCTGGGCCACCCTGTGTCTCTTGGGCTGTTACCTGTCGACACGAAGTTGGCAGCCTCCTCTTGGGGAGAGTCGGCGCCAGAGCGAAACGGCCGCTCAACAGAACCAGCCAACCTGTGGCGCTGCCGTCCGACTGCCACGGAACATCGGCGAGAGCACCAGGGTGACAGCCCAGTTCCTGCAGCTGTTCACCCCCGTTTCGAAGACGACGCTCTTCAACAAGAACAATCAGTTTCGAGCTCACATCCTTTGTATTGTATCTATCAGCTCTCCTTTGTGCGTCACTCACCCATCGAAACTCACCGCCATGCACCCATCCGAGCTCTGCAGCACACAATGCACCGCACTGTCACAAGGTACAACGAGGTGGCAGCTCCTGGCTCCATTGTTCCTCTGCCGTGTCTATCTCTTGTCTCCTGTTTCCGATCCCTCCACCTCCAACGCCATGTCCGCCTCGCATAGAGCACAGTCGATCCGCCGCAGTAGCCAGGTCTCAAGGAGCGCGGCGGTCGGGATCGCGGACAGTAACTGTCACTGTCTCAGGTCCGCGACGCAATGCACAATGGTGTATGGGGTTGCAATCATGCTGACAGGACGGTGCGCGGTGGTACCTCGCCCTCCATTGTGATATATAGCCGACACACACATCTCCATCTCTCAGCTCCCATCTTCCATCTCGCGCATCACTTTCTTGAGCCCCTCTTCTTGTACAGTCTTGTTTCCCTCGCGAGCAATACATAAGCTCCTCCCACGGTCTCTACAACAACACCACCGCGCTCCACAGCACCCCTCCTTCCTCTCACTGCCGAACACGCTCGCTCCTTTGGGACCAACACACTGCCACCACCAAACTTCACCAACAACAAACATGGCCTTCCACACCCCCACCACCGCCGGCGGCCCCACTAACGGCTGGATGCTCGGCTGCGCCGGCAACGAGCTCGGCACCAACCAGGGCAGTAAGTCACAGTTCGCGATCTCCGCATAGAAGTGGACGTGGAGTAACTGACACCCACACAGACATGTGCGTGTCTGTCTGGTACAACAAGGCGGTCGTCTGCTGCCAGTTCTGCCACCAGCGCATGTAGCCGCTGCGTCGCCACTGCCGTGGACAGGATATCGCCTCCAACAGGCGTCGCTTGCTTTCGGGCATGGCGCTGTTCAACAGAGCGTTGACATCGCCCCGCCCCCACCCACGCTTGCCCATGTCTCGGTGGCCTAGATCTAGAGACATAGATAATGAAATTTGATAACCTTTCTTTTACACTTGGTCAAGCATGGAGTTCTCCCCCTTGCTATCGTATCCAGATCGTTCTGCCGACGCAACTGCCACGCCCCGTCGCTCGTCCCCTTCGAGAGGACGAAACTCCCAGATGTGGGTGTTTCTGGTGCTTCTTGCCGTTGCCGCTTTGGGCGGCCACTCCTCGTGTCGTGCATCGAGTGTGTATGAAGTGCGTGTGTGGTGGCTGCCGCATGTCCGTCCCTGTGACAGTGCCACTATTGTTCAATCTCGCATCGGCAGCGGGGGTTTATTCGTTGCATTCAGTCTCTCACAAGAATTCGTTACTACATAGTTACACTGCCAAGTTGTTCTCGCCCGCTCTCGCCTGTTTCGTGATCGGTATAGTACATATTAATAGGGCGGAACATCGCATCTCTCTGCGCCTTGCGGCGGGCGTTCACTTGGCCTTGGCGATGCCGTTGGCGGCGCCGCCGCGGGCGGTCGCGAGACCGAGCATGCCCGCATTGTTGAGGGCCTCGATGGGTGCAAACACCGTGTTGGCGCCGTACGCCTTTGTGCGCTCGACCTCGACGCGCTTGTCGGCGAGCTGGCGTGCAAAGTCGTCCTGAATGTCCGCGTCGACGAGCGCCTGGATGCGCATCGCCTCGGCGGCGGCGTGCGCCTTGAGCTTTGTCGCGTTGGCCATCGCCTCGGCCTCGATCATGTGCGCCTCGGCCCACGCGCGCGCGGCCTGCACCTTGTTGACCGCCTCGGTCTCGGCCGTCGCGCGCTTCATCGTGTTCTGCAGCTCGAGCACCTTGGCCTCGCCCTCCTGCTTGCGACGCTTGTTGGCGTTTTCGCGGTCGAGGTTGGCGCTCTCGACCTGCGCTTCCAGGGCGCGCGTCGTCAGCGAGTCGAGCTTGGCGGCGACCTCGCCGCGGAACTTGCGGTCGATAATCGCCAGGTCCTCGAGCTTGATGCCGTACTCTGCCGCGGCGACCTTGAGCTCGTCGGTCGCCTGCGTGCGCACCGCAGAGACAAACACGGCGCCAACGTCGTCGTCGTGGTCAGCATTGATGTCCTCTGGAGCGGCATTGCGCGTGCGCGCCATGGTCGCGTAGTCGAGGTGCGCGATGATCTGCGTCAGGATCGAGCGCGTCTTGTCCTGCAGTGCGTCAAACGGGGTCGTGTAGCCGTGGCGTGCGAGCTGCATCGGCTGCTTGAGCTGGTATCGGAGGTAGATGCGGAGCCAGACGGGGACCGAGTCACTGCTGTCAGCTACCGCGATACTTTCATAGCTTACCGGGTGTAGATGTTGTCGGCCTGGAGTTCCTGCTGGACCTCGCCAAGCGTGAGGAACTGGCGGATCGACACACCGGTTGCGGTGAGGTAGTGCTGGCCGGCGCCGAGCTGGAAGAGCTCGTTGTTACGCTGAAGGATGGCAATGTTGTTGGCGGGAATGTCGAGGAACGTGGCCGCGACGTAGCCCGAGGGCAGGCGGACGGTCTGGGTGTGGCCGAGGATCTGCTTTGAGTGCTTGTCGACGACGGGATCCTTGAGGTGGGTCTTGTCGACGAGGCCGAGGACCTTGTACGCGCCCTTGGTGGCCATGGCGACAAAGCCGCCGTCGGCAACGACAAAGACGCGCATCTGGGGGTCAAGGCAGACGGCAGCCTGGTTTTGGGAGACCTGGATGATGGTCAGACCAAGCTTTGAGAGCTCGTGGTCAGGGACAAGAAGACCGTTACGCTCCTGTAGAGGAGGAAAGTTGGTCGCGAGGTCGTACTGGCCGATCCAGTTGCAGCCGATCCAGTTGGAGAAGGGGAGGCCCGGGTAGCGGCCGGGCTTGACGAGAAGCTTGGGCGACGAGGCATACTCGAAGAGACCAAAGCTTCCGGGGTTGACCTCGCGGCCGATGACCTCGTGAGGGCGCTTGCCAGAGATGAGCTCCGGGAGGCCTGCCTCCTTGAGCGCGGTGTTGAGCTGGAAGAGTGCCTCGAGGACACCGCCCTTGCCGATGGGGATCATGAGAGGCGAGCTGGATGTCAGCACAAGGTGGATAGGGAGGGACTCACCGCTCGGTCTCAAAGTAGGTCGCGGTATCGACAAAGGGGAGGTCCACGTCTTCGTTGATCGTCGCCTCGGCGGACGACTTGCGAAGCTTGTCGCTGCCCTTGGGAGGGAGCGAGGGACGGAGGCTGGGAGGGACGCCGACGGCTGTGGCGCCGTCGTAGTCGGATGCTGCGCGGGAGGAGCTGGGGTACATTGTGTGTCTGTGAGGGAGAGGAGTGAGTGGGATGGGAGTCGTTGGTGGCGAGAAAGAGCATGTTTATATATCAGTTGCTGGCGGACAACAAAAGGCGCAAAGGTGAGTGTGTGCACAGCGTCCGTCGGACGCCCTCGAGTCAGCTGACGCTCTCTTCTGCTGCTGCCATCGCTGTCGCTGTTGCTGTCGCCGTGGTCATCGGCTGCATCCGCGCGTCGAGAGTGTAGTGCACAGCAGAAGAGCACGAGCCACCACAAGACGCGTCGGATCCGTCGGGATCTGCGCTCCATCATCGTTCCGGAAATCAGCGCACCCGGAGCGATAGCCGACGCAACCGATTATCGGTAACTCTGGTGACAGTCGGACAAGTCCGAAAGCGGTGTCTCTCTCCAAACAACCTCTCTCTCCCCTCGCCGTGTTTGTCGTTATCAAGCTCTCCAAACTAGATCTGCCGCTAGGATGGAGCCGGACCGGAACTCCATTGATGATGGAGGGAGCTGGAGCAGGAGAGCAAGCACTGGCGCGAGTACACGAGCACCGCAACGAACATGCGTTCCCGCCGTCGCTGTCATGTCAAGTCACCTGCTCTCCATTCACAAATGTTGCAGTCGCTCTTATCGCGCCTGCTCCGACCTGGTCGGCTCGGTGGACACGTTTCCACGCACGTGCCGGTGTCGTCGGCAAATGCAGCTGCTGACAGCAGGTACCGACACCGCCGCGCGCCACCACGCACGCCTGCCCGCCCCGACGTCTTGGTTTGCATTTTCCCCTTTCGCCACGGGGCTGGATTGGGTTGCCGCCGGCCATTCCAGTGACGTAGATCCGGACCTGAGCGTCCATCTTCATCGTCCCCGCCCGCCCCCCGCCGATGTCGCCCAGCACACTCCACGAACAGGCACTTTACCTTGTGCATCGCCCGCCGTTGATCGTCGTTGCCGGTCATGTGCGCGCGGCAGGCACAGCGAACAGATAGGCTCCAGCAAACCAGCATTCGAGAGAAGTCCAGAGACCACCAAACCGGGATCGAGCAATTGAGGCTCAACGACCGAAAAAGTCGCGCATTGCATCCGACTGCCCGCCTGAGACGCATCGCATTGCTGTGTCCAGCCAACAGCGACAGAGAATCAGAAACATCCACAGAAAACAGTAACACAAGGGGGCAGCATTTGGCAGCAAGATGCGGGGCGAGTGGCGACCTCATCGGCAGCCTCGGCTGCAGACTTGGCGGTGGTCAGGGCGCCAGTCTTGGCACCCCCTTGCAGTGCCTCTGGCGCTATCTGGCTCTGTTTGTTGATCTCGAGTTCTGCCCGGTCGCAGACTACTTGGCCATGGGTTGCGCTCCTCGTCATGTCGACAACGTCATGCTCTGCGAACTGACTCGGGTCACGGGGGGGTGGCGCTATCGCTCGCGGCCGGTTAGTACCATCACCACCCAGCCGGGGCTGGCTCTGAGCCGTGCGGTCGCAGATGGCCGGTACCGGCCGTGTGGCGACATACTAATGCTATGATGATACATGTTGATCCGGTCTACGGTCCGCTGCGATTGCAGCTACAGGCGCGAACCACAGCCGCCACCGATGGGCGCTACGTGCTGTGCCACTCGTCGTCCTCGCCGCTGCTCGTCCCGGCGCGGAGCAGCGGGTCCCTTCTCTCGTCCTCGTCCCCACTCCTGCCTCCAGGCAGCGCCGACGAGCCTGCGCCTCGTGCCCATCCCCCATCTGTCTCGCCCTCTTCCTCCTCTCCCTCATTCTCCTCTCCCTCATAGTCTTCGCCCCCGGATTCCCCGTCCTCCCCGTCCTCGTGCTCCGGCCCATGGCCCGGCGCGTACGGCGCATGGTGGAACACGACCTGCTCGTCGTGTCTCCGGTACGGCCGCACGAACGGCAGTTCGACGAACGCGCCGTTGGCACCCACACGCGTGCTCCGCGGGCTCTGGGGCAGCTCGACATACACCCCGCCGCCGCCACCCTCCTCACTCTCCAGCGACGGCAAGCTGTAGTCATCGTCGTCGTCGTCGCCGTTCGAGTTGTCGTCTGCAGGCGCAGTGAACACGTTCGACAGCCTGCTCTTCGCCGGTACGTGTCGCTGTGGCTGGAGGACGGTACGCTTCCTGCCGAGGCTGCCAAAAATGGCCTTTCTCTTCTTCCTCCTCCGCGGCCCGGCCCCCGGCCCCAGCCCCGTCCCTGGCTTGCCTGGCTGACCAGGCAGCGAGACTGACCCGCCGTCGTCGCTTCCAGCCGTTATCGCGGGCGTGGACGTGCCGCTGCCCGGGCCAATCTGCTCGAGCATGTGCGGCGGATGCACGACGTGTATCTCGGGTTCCGCGGGCGCAAAACTGTACTTTTCCACCTTTCGGCGCACCCACTCGCTGCGTGCAGTCGTGCGCGCGGGCTCGGCGCGCACGGGCTGGGCCACGAGGTCGTCGAGGTGGATCGTTATGGGCAGCGGCGGGAGCTTATGCATCGGTGGCCGCCACGGCCGGTCTACCCGGGGCCGCGGAGCGTCCTCGTCGTGGTGCTTCATGGCGTGCTGCGGGGGTCAGAAGTGAGAGAAGAGCAAGAAACCCACGCGCTGGAGATGCGAGATAGTGTGTGAGTGGAGTGTACAGTCTGCTGTCAGTTTTCATGACAACGTTCCAACTCACCGGCATACGGGCACTGCAGGACCTTGGAGATGTGCATCGCCGTCATGTGCTGTAGGAGGTTCTGCACCGAGTCGAAGCAGGGCTCGTCGCATCCGCTCCAGAGGCACTGGTACAGCACCACCTGCCCCCAGGACTGCGTGTCGTCAGCTTCCGGCACATCGGGAGCAGCCTCCGCCGAAGGGACCAGCTGCAGCCATCTCGCAGACACTCACCCCGACAGTCAAGACGCCATCCATGGCGTGTTCCCTTATCCGCACGTGCTTCGCAAGGTTGGACTCAGAGCTGAGCACCGAGCCGCACCCCTTCCAGCCACACCCGTACTCTCCGAGCCTATTTAGCAGACTCTCCTCGGTGAGCACGCTCGCCCACGGCTCGAGGAGTGCCGGGCCGGGGCGCACGGGGAAGCGGTCCGGAACGCGTTCCGGAGGCCGTGCGCGCCCGGCGCCGCCGGTGCCCCTCGATCCGTGTATCTGCGCCGCTTCGAGATATCCCGCCGCGCGCCCGCCCTTGCGGCCTGCTGCCGGCGGCTCCCAGTCGTCGCGGAATGGGTCTGCCTGTCAGTTTTTGAGGAGATACTGGCAACTCACTGTAGACGCCGCGGGCGATGAGGGTGTCGCGCGTTTTGCGTGACATACGGAGGACGACATAGGCCCGGTTGTAGGGCTGGCCGGCCTGGCCGGCCTCCATCTCCGGCTTGGTGTCGGACGGGACGGCGACAAATACTTGCGACGGGGCCTGGTCGACCTTGCGCTGGTATGCCACGGTGGTGTGCTGCGAGAGGGAGATGCGCTTGACAGGCGACATGGGGGAATAGCTGACGGGAACAAGGTCGTAACGCGGTGTCGATGGGGGGGGAGGCTCCCGGCTGTGCGAAGGGCCGGCGACTGGCGATGGGGAACGTGTGGATGCTGCAGCCGGGTCTGATGTCGGGCGAGGGGAGCTGCTCGAGGCCGACATTCCCAAGTTGCCGTCTGGAGGAGGGGAGCTGCCATTGTTGGGTGCATCTTCAATGTGGATTGAGGAGGCGATGGGGGACGAAGGAAAGAGATCGCTTGGGGGACTGCCGTTGTCGTCGTCGAGGGTGCTTGGCAATGGCGGGCGGGGAGGGTGTCCGTTGCCATTGAGATGGGGAGCAGTAGGCACTAGCTCGTCCTGGTCTTCAACCTCGAGCCAAGCCGAGGACCGGACAAGGCCGTCGGTGTCGAGAGCAGCGGTCAGTTGTTCATGGTCCGTCTCGGGGTCGGGGATATGAGGGTGCGAGCTCTGTGGGGCCGACGCTGGCTTTACTGCCGAGTGGTTTCTGGAGGATGGTTAGCGATGTGTGTGAGGGAGATGATGATAAGACTCACTGGCCGCCTGGAGACGACATGCATGTGGGTGGGTGGGCAGTGGAGGTGGAATAATATGTAAAGAGGAGAGTGACCAGCCAGTGGTAATGGCACCCACCCACCCAGGACAACAACAACAACAATACGTAAGAGACGGGCTCACATGGTGGTGGTGTGTTATCTGCTTCCGCGAATAGGCTGTTGAATCTTGATTAGAAATGTAAATCAATCCATTTTCCAAGGCTCAGTGTTGGTGATTAGGACGATTATCCAAGGTTTGTTATTATTTTCCAACAGAGGGCCGGGTGGGCTGATGGGCTGATGGGTGGAGGTAATTCCTGATCCGACGCTGCCCCGCCCCGCCCTTTTCCAATAATCTCGTTGGCGGCGGATCTTGGGGGGAGAGAGTGGATGGATGGTGGTTCATGAATAACACTCTTCATCTGACTCGCTCTCTCTCTTTCTCTTCTCTCTCTCTATCGTATCTCTTCATCCTCACCACCTCAGCAACACCCCACTCTCACCACAATGCGCGTCCTCGCTACCGCCGTAGAGACCGCCCGCGTCACAGCAGGCCGTCGCATCATCGCCACAGCAGTGAGTATCCTTTATCACATGAGTACCGTCAAAAAAAGCCGGCGGCACTCTCTCCATCGCGCGACCTCCACCTGACGCCCACCTAGTTTGCCAGCAGCTCTCGCACCCTCGCGACCACCACCAACGCGCCCGAGACCCCCGTCAAGCCCAAGCGCAGCTTCCCCAAGCTCGAGGACGGCCTCACCTTTGACGACTTTGTCTCGGGCGAGCCCCTCCCCGATGCCAGCGAGCGCGTCGTCCTCGGCAACACCACCCAGTGAGTAGCTCGACTCCGACTACCTCGCGGATCGCAAGCTGACCTCTAACCAGGCCCCGCCTCCCCTCATTCCTCAAGCACCCGATTCCCACCGGCAAGTCGTACACCGACATTAAGAAGGACCTCCGCGAGCTCAAGCTCCACACCGTCTGCGAGGAGGCAAAGTGCCCCAACATTGGCGAGTGCTGGGGTGGTGGAAAGGGAACCGCGACTGCGACTATTATGGTGCGTGCCACCCCCGCTGGCTGTCGACTAACCCCAGATCATGGGCGACCAGTGCACCCGTGGCTGCCGCTTCTGCTCCGTCAAGACGGCACGCAAGCCTCCTCCCCTCGACATTCACGAGCCTGAGAACACTGCCGAGGCGATTTCTCGCTGGGGCCTGGGCTACATTGTCCTTACCTCGGTCGACCGCGACGACCTCGCCGACGGCGGCGCCGCACACATTGCTTCGACCATTTCCAAGATCAAGCAGAAGGCGCCCAAGATCCTCGTCGAGGCCCTTACCCCCGACTTTGCCGGCAAGGGCGACGACGCGGTGCGTGCCGTGGCCACCTCGGGTCTCGACGTGTTTGCGCACAACATTGAGACGGTTGAGCGCTGCACACCGTTTGTCCGCGACCGCCGCGCCACCTTCCGCCACTCGCTCTCGGTCCTCAAGGCCGCCAAGCAGCACGCCGAGGCGGCCGGCAAGGAGATTCTCACCAAGAGCTCAATCATGCTCGGCGTCGGCGAGCAGGAGGCCGAGATCCACCACGCGCTCCAGTGCCTCCGCGAGTCCAACGTCGACGTCGTCACCTTTGGCCAGTACATGCGCCCGACAAAGAAGCACATGAAGGTCGACCGCTACGTCGAGCCCACCGAGTACGCAAAGTGGAAGGAGGTTGCCGAGGGTATGGGCTTCCTGTACGTCGCCTCGGGCCCGCTCGTCCGTTCGTCTTACAAGGTGAGTAGCAGAAAAGCACAGTGTGGTGGGGGGCAGCAGCTGACACACACAGGCTGGAGAGTTCTTTATCGAGAACGTCCTCAAGAAGCGCCGCGCAGCGGCCGCCAAGAAGGCCGCTGGTGAGCTCGCGGCCGCCGAGGGTGTTCAGGGCTCCGAGTCGCGCGCGTAGGGTGTAGGTGGTAGTTATTTCTAGATCGTTAGCTATGTACAGGATATGGACTCGGTTTTTGCATGTTGCTGCGGCTGCGCTGCGCTGCATGCTGTTGTTGTACACCACGCGCAGCATGCTAAAGAAACATGGAAAGTGGGCCGGCGCCTGGAACGGAGATTGGGGACGGAGCTTGGCGGGCGGGCGGGTGGGCAGGCTGGTTGCACGCGGTGGAGGTCGGCCATTGTCCGAACTTTGTTTCTGCATTTCCGTTTCGCCACCAACACCACCGCCCACGAAACGAGCTCGTCGTCCAAACACGACGGAAACGGGGACCGCACCATCCACCTCAATTCCCGCCCCGCCCCGACGCCGACCACAGCGCGCAGCACCAGTAACACCATGGGCCTCCCGAACCTGCGCTGTGCGTCCCCCTGCCGCTGCCGCATGACACTGACAGCCCACAGCAATCTTCGCGTCGTCGCGCACCTCCGAGGAGGAGCGCCAGCTATCGCGCTCGACCTTCTACAAGTTGTAAGTCTTTGTGTCGCTGGTAGGCCAGTCCCGCAGCGCACCGGTGCACTGCCTCTCAGCCAGCACGGGCCAGATGCGCGCGCGCGCGCGCGCGCACGCGCACGCGCGAAAGTGGAAACTGACGCTCCAGCACCGCGTTCGTCGCGTCGTGCCTCGTCATTTCGCTGCTGGCCGCCAAGGGCTCGCGCGACTTTGTCCCCAAGGCCGTCCGCGGGCTCGGCACCGGCGGCCGCGCAATGCTCGGCGCCGCGTAGCCGGTGCGCTGTCTGGCAGGATATGGACAGCAGTACCGGCGCACCGGCACTCCGGCACAAGTCCGATCGGCGCAGCGGAGCGCTGCGCTGCGCTGCGTGCTGGCCGGCAAACTTTATCTGTCATCGGCTGCCAGCTGCCCACCGCCCACCCGCCCACCGCATATCAGCCCGCCTGCATTCCTGTACTCGTGTTGTGTATTCATGATGTATTCACTATCCGCTCCCGCCGCGCTCGCGGCTGTCCGCGCGTCCTGGCGCCGATCCAGCTAGCCAGCGCCCAGCTGAACACGGCCATGTGGCGTGGGCCTGCTTTGTGGCATGTGGATACGCCGGAGTGCGAGCGCACATCGGTCACAGAGACAGAGCGCAGCTCGTACATGACGCACGGAGGCCGTCGCGCCAGTCTTTCTGCACCTGGGTGCCGGCCGGCATCAGCGCCGCGCTCTCGCTAGCTTCCAGGAGCGGGCTGGAAGGATGGGGCCGAGGCCTCGAGCACTGCCCCAGCCACAGCCACGGAGCCTCCCTTCCGGTTCTGGCCTAGGTATGGCTGTCGCGCTGACGATCGAGTGGCCTCTCAGTAGCTGCAGCAGAGAACAAGTACCCCGCCACGCTCTTCTCTCCATCCGCCAGTACCGGCCACTCCACATGCCGTTCCTATCAGCGCCGCTTCGTTCCTAGGCGCCTCGGCGGCGTTGCGTCAGTCACCGCGCCTCTGCCACTTGCTGTCTAGACAGCCTCTGCATCTGTCCCTTCTCGTCCGCTTCCACCCGTGCTCGCCGCCCCAGTGCGCTCGCTGATGCTACATACATGCCAATGGTAGTGCTATTTGAACTTGGATGGTATATCTCGGTGGTGTTGCTTGTTTGTAGTGGGTTGTCTGGTGTCTGGTCGGGTCGGTGTTCTGTCTAAACTGGTCGTGCGCTTTCGCGCGGCTTGGGCGCGGGCTCTGTGTCCGCTTTTGCAACGAATGGGAGGGTGGGGAGAGGAACTGGAGGCTGGAGTGGTCGGGTATGGAGGGTCTCTCTAGGTCTGGGACGGGCCTGGGACGGGCCTGGCCAGGTGGAGCTCGCAGTGGATCTATGCGCAGAGGTTGCCAGGTGCAATGTCGCGCGCTGACTGCGGACTGCGCACCTCTCGTTCGCCTGGCACTTCGAGACGCGCACGGCGTGGAGCTCAAGAGCTCTCACTCTCGGCTGTGCGCTCTCCGCTGTAGCCCGCGCCCGCAATTGACGCTGATGCCCGACCCTCGACGCAATCTCGCTCGCTTAGTGTCCCTTGCGGCCGCCATCAGTGGCGTCGGCCGACTTGCATGCGACAATCTTGATCTTGGGCGCGGTGACGAGCTCGCCCGAGGTACTAGTTGTTAGTATGATCTGAGACCAGCCAAGTACAAGCTGGGACACGAGCTGCCCTTGCGGGTGTGCAAGTGCGACAGCCATACTCACGACGAGCCGGTGCCCTCCATCCTGAACTGGGGATCGCGGACGACAAAGGTCCAGACGTCGTCACAGAGACGGTAAGTGGAGAGGTGACCCTGTGGGGTTAGGTGTTGTCCAGCTGATGTATGTTCTCCCGCCCTAGCCGGGAAACCAACACTCCTTCTTTCACAGTTGAGTGGCGAAATGGAGGGGCCTAACTGACCTTGACTTGTGTCTTCTGCTTGACGCCCTTCTGGAGGCACTCGGTGAGCGACTTGTCAAACTGGAGAGGGTTAGCCGAGAATATAGTGCTGTCAGCGAACCTGCTGGAGGACACGCATGGCGAGCTGCGGGGGAATGTCGCCCGAGGTGATGAGCTCGTCGAGCGAGTCGGTGAGTGCGGTACCGACGCTGTTGTTAGCCGGTGAGCTCCCCTCCTCGAGCTCACCTGGAGCCACGGTAGAACTCGTAGTAAGTCTGTCCCTTGTCGGCCATGATGAACGAGATGCTTCTGGCTGTTGTTGTTGCTGTTGTTGATAAAAGGGGGGCGATGCAGAAAGTGGTGGCGAGAAAGGCGGTTTTGGTGTCTATCTAGCTGTCTCTAGCTGGGGGGGGGGGGAAGAGACGAGGTGGAGGGCTGGTGCTTATAAATCGATTCAGGCTCCCACCCAGGAATATTTTCCACATTATTTATATTTTATTAATCCCAGACTCCACATGAGATTCTCGTGACTACCACGTGGTGGGATTGATAACGGGAAAGGTTACACGTGTAAAAAGGTACTGAGGAGCCGGGGCTGCCGGCAGTTCCTGGTCCTGTTGTGTTGAATCGTCATGCCCTGGCTGGCACCCGCTGACTGCTGGCTGCTGGCCGCTGCTGCTTTCATGTAACGGTGTTGCAGAGCAGGCTCGTCCTCGTCGAGAACATCCATCACCACCACCACCTCCTCCTCCTCATCCACTCTCCCTCCCTCCGTCCCACCCACCCCCCCTCCACCACTACATCTCTCCATAATGGCTCCCAAGAAGAACGTTGGTGAGTATCGGCACGGCGGCCACCACTGTGACTGTGGCTGCCACTGTGGCACTCGGCATGGGCCTTTTCGCTGACCTCTCCAGACGAGGCTCCCAAGACTCGCATGGGCCTGCTCTTCTCGACCACCCGCCAGATCGTCATCTTTGGCTTTTTCATCCTCTGGTGCTGCATCGATGTCTCGCTCCTCGGTCTCATCTCGGAGCAGCTCCACAAGTACGGCAACCACCAGGAGAACTACCCCTCGAACCAGTACTACCACGCCCTCGGCCTCGGTCTCTTTGCCACCATCTTCTACCTTCTTGTCGGCATCACCCACTGGTTCTTCAGCCACCCCGTCCTCATGTTCCTCATGTTCTCGGCCGGCATCTTCTTTGGTACCGTTGCCGGTATCCTCGAGTCGACCCCCTTCGGCCACGGCCTCCAGTGCGGCAACCCCGTCGAGCGCTTCCCCATCAACTACCAGCCGTTTGTCCACGAGTGCTCGCGCATCACCGCCATCAGCGGCCTCGCCTGGGCCATGTTCGCCCTCGGCTGCATCGGCCTCTTCTTCCTCATCGCCGACAAGTTCTCGTGCGTCTCGAAGCGCCAGCACATCTACGAGCCCTACGTCTCCGCCGAGGAGGGCGTCGCCAAGTCGCCCATCAAGCACTAAACGCCATTGCCCGTCATGAAGCGGCACCTCCCCAGTGCACGCTCTCTGCTTGTAGACTGTCCCCTGCGCGGTCTCGTCCCCCGTCCCACCCCATCCAGACACGCACCCCGCAATCATCGCCGCGCAGTCCCGTGTGCGGCACATACCATCTCATACTCAATAGCATTCTATAATAGCAATGCACCCGCTGCAATCCAACCAGTGCTTCCGTTCCGCCACTGCAGAGTTCCTGGTTCCAGTGGAGCGGCCGTGTTCGAGAAGCAAGCAAGCGACGGAGGGGACGAGTTCCCATGCCCAGTAGAGGCGCCTGTCCCCGGCTCCAGCTCGCGCGGCCCCGTCCACAGAGACTGCCCAGACGCAGCTGGATCCGACGGCAGGACCGCCGGCGTCGTGTAGGGGCCAGGGGACGAGGACAGCCCGGCGCAGACGTCCCCGCGAAGCGGACACTGCACGTAGATACGGGCTGCCCAGCTGCCCCCGCCGCCCGGCCATGATATCGGCGAGACGATGAACGAACGCAATATCAAAGTTTCCGCGAAATCAGAGGTTTGCGTCATGGACAGTCCGATAGTGGAAGAATGCGACGCCTGCCTGCGGCTGCGGCTGTCGAGCTGTCGAGGCGGCCTCCCACGTGCGCCGCCGCTGTCTGTATGCTGCTGCATGCGACGCAGGCCCGCAGTCCGCAGGCCGCAGACCCGTGCTGCTCTGCAGAACGTGCGGCATACGCGCGCGCGCCAGGCACTGGCCCCGCGGCAGCAGCCAGCAGCCGGCTGCTGCTGCTCGGCGCCTGTGCCTCGTTCCTTGCCGTCAGGCCGTCACCGCCGTCTCGCTCGTGGCACTGTCCGTGCGTGCGCGGGGCCCGCCAGACGGACGGCGATCGTGCTCTGGAGCTCTGGAACTGCAGCAGTGGTGGCTGGATACGTATGCATGGAATAAGCTACTCGACATGTAGAAGGGTACAGTGTTCTCTCCCTCGTTCCTCTCCTGGGTTCCGGGTTCCGGGTTTCGCTGCGGCGGAACGACTGCTCGCTCCGCTTGCTGGGTTTACGCGCTCGCTCAGAAGTGCTCCGCGGCGAGGGCGCGGCGGAGCAGGTGGCGTGCCTCGGCCGACATTGCCGCGACGGCGTGCTCGATCGCTCTGCGGCGGTGCTCTGCGTCCGCGCCCGCCGCCGCGGCGTCCGCGACGGACGGCCCGTTGGACGACGCGACGTGCGGGTTGGGGTAGAACCAGCAGCCGATCGCGATGATGATGTAGATGTTCTGCGGGGGTCAGATGCTGCTGGCTGGCGCCTTGCCCTGCGCTGCGTGCACTCACGACAAGGAGCGCGCCCTCGAGCCAGGTGGACTCGCCGTCGCGGAGAAAGTTGCCGACGACGAGGACCGACAGCACGAGCAGGGCGATCATGAAGATTTCAAAGTTGAGGTTGAGCGGCTTGCCGAGGGCCCACGCGATGAGGATGACGACGGGGGCGTTGAAGAGGGCGGTCTGCACGGACGGGCCGAGGCAGTGGTAGAGCGCAGTGTTCATCGCGCCGTCTGCGTGTGTCAGTGTGTCAGTCCGTGTGGCTGAAGGTCTCCGAGCACGCACTCTTGGCCTCGTCAATGGCGGTGAGGTGCTCGGCGGCCTTTTCCACGAGCGGGAGGAGGATGAGGCCGAGGAACTGGTCGGGCACGCCCTTTTCGACAATGTGATGGATGCCGTTGATGAGAAAGATGAGCAGAAAGGTGACGAGCACAATGGCGATTACGATCGCGACGACCGACTCTGTCATTGTCAGCCGCTCGTGGTGGCGCTTGGCGCGCTTGGGGTCGGCCGCGGCCTTTGCGTCGTGGCAGTCGTGCTCGTCCTTGAGCACCTCGTCAAACGTCTCGTGGTGCGAGCGCAGCTGGTACAGCGTGTACATGCCGAACGCGACGATGAGCGCAATGGACGTGAACCGGGAGATGCTGAGGACCTTGTGCTCGAGCGAGTGCGCGGTAAAGACCTGCTCGGAGCGGCGGTGCAGCCCCTTTTCGGCCGCGGCAGCAGCAGCAGCGCCTGTCGAGACGGCCGAGCTCTTGAGGGCCGAGAAGAAGGCGCTGGGGATCATGAGGCCGAACGCGGCGACGAGCATGACGCCGGTGCCCGCCTCGGAAACAACAGGGTGGAACGTCTGGCTCTCGTGGCGGAGGCCGCCAAAGAAAAAGCACAGGCCGAGGCAGAGGAGCAGGTTGGTGATGATGCTGCCGAGGATGGCCGCCTGGATGATGGCGAAAAGGCTGTCGTTGTCGCCGTGCCGGACGACGAGCACAGTGAGCATTGCAATCTCGACGACCGAGCCAAAGGCCGTCTCGATAATGATGCCGACGACGGGGGGCGCGCGGGACGCGACCTGGTTGGCGGCAAAGCCGAGCAGGTTGGCGGCGGGCACGACGGCGACCATTGTGAGGGCAAACTTGACCGTGTCGAGGTTTTTGCCGCCAAACGCGTTCAGGCAGAGGGCGACAGGCACAAACGGCCACAGCACGTTGACGGCCTTGGAGGCCGTGCACGAGCTGCGCCAGATGATGGGGAAGAACTTGCGCGGGTCAAAGTGCAGCCGCTTCTTGCCGTGGTGGTTCTCGAGCAGCGACGCCTCGTAGTCCGAGTCGACGGATCCGGTCTGCAGCAGCAGGCCCCACGAGTCGCGCCGGTCGTTTTCGCTGAGAGAGTCATGGGCGCGCGGCATGGTGAAGCCGCGAGAGGTAGGTGTCGTCGCGATGGAAAGAAGTAGGAAGAGAAAGTGAAGAAAGCGCCAGCCAGCGTGCCACCGTCTGCATATGTGCCAAGACGCCGAATCGCAGGCTGTCGTGTCTCAGCCCCGTCTGCTGCTGCAGCAGTCGTCTGCAGTTGGTGCGCGTGGGAACGCTGCTAGTCTTGGTTGGTCTGCTTTAGCCCAGCAGCCAGGCTTGGCAGCGAGTAGCCATCATTAAAAGGGGAGGGGAGTAAGATACTGTCGCAGGCGAGCACGTCTACCGGCATCCCGGCGAGGCGGCGATTGCAGCCACAGCACAGGCGTTTGAGCATGTTAGAGTCCTGAGACGGGGGTGGTGCCTCGTTCCACTGCCTAGGCTGTCGCACGGGAGCACCGCAACGAGGGCGGAACCAGCCAAAGTTGCGTGAGCCCGCCGACTAACGTGCGGCTGCCTCGGAGACATATCTGGAACGGCCCGGGGGAAAGAGTCCGGTCTCGTCGTTGCAGAGCCTCGACCCCGTCGTCAGACAATGAGGGCTGTGCCATGGCCGGACGTGTTGTTGTTTACAGGTGGGCAGACGTTCCATGGTCTCGAGCTCTGAGACGTTGAGGTCTGGTCTGGCCGTGGGCTGGCAGCAGCTGGGCAGCACTCGCAGCGCGCATGGGCGTGAGAAGCTGGCGAGCAGGAGGGTCGAGAGCATATAAGCTTAATAGGAGTGAGTGAGTGAGTGCGGGGCCAGGCCTTGCCATGCTCTCCCTTGTTTGGTAGCCGCCCGTTGGAACGAGGCAGCTGTGGTCAGTCGCTGCGATCAGGCGGGTAGGCACTGGAGGGGCATGGGGGTTATATCTCGCCCTCGAGTGTCGACAGGAGGGAGCACCGCCAAGAGCAAGCAAGCAAGCACCGCGAGCACCGCAGAGCACACCACGTCGAAAGCTTCCCGAACGCTGCACAGCCCGAGCATAATCACAGCAGCAAGTGGAATGTCGACACCTTCGAGAAGCCAAGACATCGAGAGCGAGCGATTTGGATTCCATTAATCTGCAGTGCCGCCAGCTTGCGCCATGGCTGCCGTCATAGGCAGGAGCACGACACTTTACTCGCAACCCAAATTCCAGACACCACCCACCCGGCGAGCACAGAAGAGGACCGTGTCAGCGCCTCCGAGGCCATGCACAGACCGGTGTGCGTGCTGCAACTTGTGACCTGCACTCTGCGACGACGAGAAAGAAAGTGGAGTTGCAGCATTGCATCAGGCCATGTGGTGGTTCGCCCCGCACCCCACGATCCCCACTCCCTGTGCTGGTATTCCGAACACGCCAGCCGAGTTCTTTCGGCGTCCTGATCCCCCTGAGCCTCGCGCCTCGCTTCGGTATCTCGCACGGTGCGATGGCAGCAGCCTGTCCGAGCTGGTTGGCTGGCGATCTGGCATCAGCAGGGTTTCTCCGATGCGCTGCGGGGACCAGCCAGCCAGCAGGGGTGCTAGATCGCCGACCATTGATCCGGGCGTGGTCCCAGAGTGGTCTGGGGGAGCCGGCGACTACCTGGCACAAGGCACACACTCGAGCAGTCATCCGAATCGTCCAGTGAGCGGCCGGAGCAGCGCAAGTGGCGCAGTCTGCACCGTGTGGACTGCCTTGATTGCCGACTGAGGGCCCGAAGATTGGTCTTTGCAGGAGCAGGAGAGCAAATGGGGAGCAGTCTGTTCGGACGTACGTCTCAGTCTCATGGGCATGCTTCCGAACGCTGGGTCAGTCACCTGCCCCTGCCTGTTGGGATAAATGGAGGGGGGTGGGCGCTGTCTTTGAAGCAAGATAATCGGACGAGCCACAGTCTCTTTGAGAGTGGCGGACAAGTCCGTATCGGAATGCCATCACCTGACCTGGGCCGCGTCTTTGGCGGCATTCAGGCGAAGATGGCCGTGGAGCCGTAGAAGGGGGTGTACAGCGGCGTGGTGCTGGGGAGGACTGTATACAGGCATGCATGCATAGAGGGCTGGGTAGGCAATGCCAGGCGGCCTGCCTGGCCTGGGCTGGGGGTGGTGGTGGTGGGTGCGATTCGAAAGGCGAGAGACGAGAATTTGACAGGTGAATCCGAATTTAGAGTTGGATTCCGAACCACCACCATCCTCGACTCGTCCACCACCACCACTCTCCCTCTCCTCTCCATCCATCTCCCTCTTCGGACCTCGGCTCTGCTCGCTTCCATCGCACCACCCCCTCTCCACCCCATCCCCCCGACCGCGTCGCTTTTAAAGTCATGGTCGCGACAGCAACTCTCTCCAACCTCCATTGTCCATAATCCCACCCCCCAACACCCAATCCGCAGCGACCCCACCCCGCATCCACCACCCACCCCCGCACTCGACCCTCCCTCACCACCACCACCACCCCGAGCCACTCACCTCTACGCCCATGCTCACAGGCATCGAGCCCCCCTCGTCCTCGTCCTCCTCCATGGCCTCCCTAGTCCCCAGGGCTCCACCGTCCGACCCAACAGCGCCCAAACCCACACATCTCGCAGAAATGAGTGCCGCCTCGGTAGCAACAACAGCGACCGCATCGCCGCAGCGCACCCCCGCCACCGACCGCACCGCGCCGCGAGAAGAGTCCCCCGTCCACCCCCGCCCGCTCCTCCGCCGCGATGGTATCCTCGGCTGGCTCGAGCGCGCCGCCCTCCACGCCGTCCCCGCCTACTTTGCCATCAACATGGGCACCGGCATCTCGTCTATCCTCCTTCACAACTTTCCCTACCCCGCACGCTGGCTTGAGTACCTCGGCACAATCGTGTTTGTGCTCAATGTCGTTGCCTTTGTCGTCATCTCCGCCTTTACCATCGCCCGCTACGTGTGCTGGACTGGCGTCTTCCGCGTCGTCCTCAAGCACAACGTCGCGAGCATGTTCTGGGGCTGCCTCCCGATGGGCGCAACGACCATTGTCGTGAGTTTCCGTACCAGCTTCAACTCTTCTAACCGCAGAACATGATCTGCTTCGTCTGTGTTCCCGCATGGGGCGAGGCCTGGGCGTACATTGCGCTCGGCCTCTGGTGGGCGGTCGTCATCGTCTCGGTCTTTATCTACTTTGGCATGGTGTTTGTGCTCTTTGCCCGCCAGCAGCAAACCGAAACGACCCTCGCGCCCACTTGGCTCCTTCCCGTCGTGACCACGGTCGTCGCCGCCGCGTCCGGCGCCGTTGTCGCGCAGGCGCTTCTGCCCTTCAACCCGCAGCTCGCGCGCGCGACTATTATCACATCGTACTGCGTCTGGGGCACCGGTGTTCCCGTCGCAATGATGTTCATCGCGCTCATCATCTACCGCACCGCGATCCACGGCCCTCCCGTCGCCGGCGCGCTTGCGTCCTCATTCCTCCCGCTCGGCCCCTGCGGACAGGGCTCGTACGGCATGATCATGATGGGCGTGACTGCCCGCCGCCTCGTGTACGAATACGACGTGCCCATGATCCCGGGTATCACGGACATGGAGGGCGCGCGCCGCATCGCAGACGCACTGTACGCCGGCGGCCTCGTCGTCGGCCTCATCCTCTGGGGCCTCGGCCTCGTGTGGTACACGCTCGCCGTCGCCCTCTTCCTCGACGGCTGGCGCAAGGACTGGTCCCTCCTTGGCCCGGGCAAGTTTGCCGTTGGACTCTGGGGCCTCACGTTCCCGATCGGGTGAGTTGGCCTTCTGTGGTAAACAAACTGACATGCCAGAGTGTTTGCAACCGCGACGATTGCGCTCGCCAAGGAGCTGGGCTCGCCGGCGTTCAAGGTCATTGCCGCGTTCCTCTCCGCGCAGGTCATTGTGCACTGGCTTTTCGTGTCGGTCGGTACGCTGTGGAAGGCCGTCGACGGCACGCTGTTCGCGGCCCCCGAGCTTGCCGGCCTGCTCGACGACGACGACAACTGCGCCGTCCGCCGCCGCCGCTCGCCCTCCCCCGACCGCGTCCGCGTGCGCTGGGCCCGCGACGAGAAGACGGACCTCGAGGCGGGCCTCCCTGCCAACTAGCCCACCCACAACTATAATTCATCCGCGTCGGCGACTGCAATACAGCGCACTCGACTGCTTGGACCTTTCATCTGCATTACCATCAGCATCAGCACCAAATCCATATCTACCAGACTTTCTGTACCGTGTAGTCTCTAGCAACATGCATGTTTCGCCTCGCCTTGTGCTTCCGGCTGGGAGATTCTAGCAGCGACGAGATCAGAGCCACGAGTCGAGCGTCGTGTGAGTACGTGAGTGTTTGAAGCAACATGTGTCATGGCCATGTTCCGACAGATCGAGCCACCGGCTTCAGAGCAAGGGAAGCGAACAAGGGGGGGTGGATCGGGTGGACGCCAGCAGCCACGCTTGCGCTGCTCGCTTCCCCGCCCGTCACTGCACTCACTGCTCGCTGCTGGCCAGTCCGCCGCATCGGCCATCGGCTTTCCCCCTGCCCCGGACTGTCCGCGCAGAGCTCCCACATACCGCCCTAAACTCTATGCGCCATGTCATCGGTTCCAGCACCGCTCGAACACCAGGCAGGCGACGTCTGCGTGATGACGCACAGTGGAAGAGTGGCAGGGGGGTGACGACGGCGGGGGCTGCTAGTCTGCTGCTCTGCCAGGCGAGCTGCGCTGCCACAGGGTGCAGGGTGCAGGGTGCAGCGGCGGCGCCTTGGAGCGCGGAGCGGCGGCGCAGGCACGCCGGTGCGGAATGGACAATGGACGACATGGAGCAGGTGTCGGGCATGCCGGGCATGTGTCGAGCGGCTGTCTCGCGCCGTGCCTCGGCCCCGGCGTCGGCCTTTCCAGAGCTGGTAATCGCGCGGCGGAGTCGCACTCTCTGGCTGGTCATGTTTCACCGTTCGTACTCTCTCTGGACAATGCAGCCAGCGCCGGCGCGCACCTGCATTGCTCTCGCTCTGCTGCACCGACTCCCCCGCCACGCGCGTCATGCGCCGCACACACGCTCCACGAACGAGACGAGACGAGACGTCACGGGCGAGTGGGCCGTGACCGAGTCATGACTGACGTCGGCCGCAGCCGGCCAGTCGGCGTCCTGATCGTGCTGCCGTGATGTTGATTGTTTGTTCTTGGCATCGCGGAACCGCCCCGCGCACGCACAGAGCCTGGCGTCTGTCTCGGCGGACTGAGGCTCCAGCATTCCTCTACTCTCGCGCTGCTCGCGGGGCCACTGCGGTGTGCTTGGCCCTCGTCCCGCAGACTGTGCTGCTGGCAGAGCTGCCGGGGCGGGGCCGTACGCCGCCCTGGAGGCCAGCGGGCGACTTGCACTACTCGCGCGACGACGAGACGGCGAGGGGCCGAGCAGTCCAGCGTGCATACGCCCGCTCGAATGAGCTGCAGACCGCTGCAGCAGCCTCAAACTCAGACGCAAGACTTGTCGCCACCAGCATCATACGCCTTCGGCCATCCATTGTTCTGCGACACAGACTCGCAGGGCCCGGCAAGACCCACGCCGCCCCGCGCCCCTGATCGTGCGCATACCGCCTTTCCATTCCGTGTCGGACTGGACGCGAACCCGGCAGACCGCTGCCATGATCGCAGGCTGGGAATCGCTGACGGCACAAGTGGCGCAATGACCGTCTGCGGAACGTGAGACATGGACAGAGTTGTGGCACAACCGACGTCGGCCACCCGTGCCATGCTCCAACTGTCTCGTCTCGACTCCACCACACCACCACCGCCTGTGGTGCCCGATTCCAGGGAACTGCGACGGCGCCGTCCACTGCTCCCTGTGCCTCTGCCTCTGCCTCTGCCTCGTACTGCTGCCTGCTGACTATGTCTGCTGCCTCGTACTGCTGCCTGCTGACTATGTCTGCTGCCTCTGACTATGTCGGCTGCTGACTGTGGCTGACGTCCTGCTCATGCCGAGAAGGCCAGCTGCTGCAAGCTCGAGCACCGCCAGCCAAGGTATAAGATGCTCCGCGGCAGAGTAGTCTGCTCGCCACCCGCCGCTACTCCGGTCTTCTTCGCCACCCCACCGACCGCCACCGCCGCCACCAACCCCGCTGCCACCACTGCAGCACCCTCCGCAGCCCAACCACCCACAGGCCCCCGACCGCTCCCGCCACCCTCACCGCACCCCCGCTCCCGACGATGCGCATCGGCCACGTCACCAACCTGGCCCCGCGCCGCAACAAGGCGCTCGAGAACAACCCGCCGACGGGCGCCGAGGCGCACATTTCAACGCACGGCTCCGACTTTCTCTGGATGGTGTTTGCCGTCTTTCTGTTCGTCGACCTGTGCCTCGTTGCCTGGTGCGTCGCGCGGCGCCCCGGCACGCGCCTGCTGAACCAGATCGCGATCGTGAGTCGACAGAAGCAGGCCGCGCACTCACACCTCTAGCTCGTGCTCACCATTGGCGCGTGGGACTACTTTGCCATGGCGTCCAACCTCGGCTGGACGACGACGCGCACGTCGTTCAACCACTACACGCCGCGCCTGACGCTGCGCCAGGTGTGGTGGTCAAAGGTGCGTCCCCCTGCGGTATGCAGCTGACCGCAGTACGTCGACTGGATCCTTACCGCCCCGCTGCTCGTCGTCCTCATCACGTTCGTGTCCGGCAGCCACTGGCGCGACACGATGGCGGCCGCGTTCGCCGCCGCCATCGTGTGGGTCGGCTGGCTGCTCGCCGCCCTCATCGGCCCGTCCCAGTACAAGTGGGCCTACTACGTCTTTGCGCTCATCATGGGCTACGCCTTCCTCTGCTACCTCCTCTTCGGCCCCGTGCGCCTGTCCGCCGCGCGCATCGGCGCGCCGTACAAGAACGTGTCCCTCTTCTCGAGCGCCTGGCTCGCGTTCCTGTTCCTCATGTACGCCGTCGCGTGGGGCTGCTGCGAGGGCGGCAACACCGTCTCCAACACGTCCGAGTCCATCTGGTACGGCGTGCTCGACCTGCTCGCAAAGCCCTTCTTCCTCGTCGTCTTCCTCTGGTTTACCCGCGGCACAGACTACCACCTTCTCCGCGAGAGCCGCTACCACCACGAGCACCCCGACGGCGGCGCCGGCACTCACGCCGTCGGCAGCCACCACGCGCGCGGCGTCTTCCACCACGAGGCGCACCACGAGGGGCACCACGAGGCGCACCACGCCGGCGGCGCGCCGTACTCGTACAACGACAACCCCGCTGCCCCCGGTGCTGCGACCGCGCCCGTCGACGCCGAAAAGGCCGCGCACGCCAAAAAGTTCAAGCTCTTCAGCCGCAAGGGCGCGCACGACGACACGACCATCCCGCCCGTGCGCCCCGCGCGCCCCGAGGCCACGGTGCCCGTGACGGTGCCGCCCGTGCAGACGGCGTCGGCAGAGTACGGCCCCACGCGCGTGAGCAACGCGACGATGGTGGACCCCGACCCCGCGGCGGCGGCGGCGGCGGCCGAGCACCACGCGACGCGCGGTGCCGGCGG
>PQXP01000521.1:0-16284 GCA_002973495.1 Apiotrichum akiyoshidainum
CAKGCGCGCGCGCGCCGCCTCGACCTTTTGCCGCCGCTCCGCGAGCGAGCGCGTCGCGACGCGCACGCTCTTCTCCACGACGCCGAGCGCCTCGACGTGCTTTTCCATCTCCTTGTCGAATGTCCGGTTAATGTCCTCGAACAGCCCCGAGATGTCTGCCGTCAGTCCTTGTCTTCATTCTGCTGCAAAACTCACTCTTGAGCACATCGGCCGAGCGCTTCTCGGGCCGCTTAATCTCCGTCTTGAGGCCCGCGATCGCATCGTCCGTGACGCTCACGGCGAGGGCGTCCGTCTCGACGCCAAAGTCGACGGGGCGGAGGCCGAGCTTGTTGACGCGCGTCTTGTCCGCGCCCGCGTCGAGCAGCAGGTTGACGAGCGGCTTGGAGCCGATGCGCGCCGCGACATTGAGCGCCGTGTCGCCGCGCACGTCCTGCAGGTCGACTAACCGCTTGAGCGAGATGCCCTCGGTGGCGGCGTTGGGGGTGGCCGCCGCCGGCGCAGGCGCGGAAGCGGCAGCCGCGGCGGCAGCCTTTTCTTTTGCGGCCTCCTTTGCGATCCACTCGAGCACGCACGCCATGTACCCCCGCGCACAGCCCGCGCGGCCCTTGAGGCCAGCACAGAGCGCAATGTGGTGGATAACCGACGCGTACGCGTGGTCGAGCGTGCGGATCGACGCGCCGAGGTGCTGCTCGAGCAGCTGGCTAAACGTGCCGGCCTCGGCGTGGTTGGTCGTCAACACGGACCGAATAAGTGGCGTCTCGCCAGAGTAGTTGCCGCGGTGAATGTCGGCACCGAGCTCAATGAGCTGCGCGACGACGCTCATCTTTGCGAGCGCACACGCCCAGTGCAGCGCCGTGTGGCCCTGCTCGTCAATGACCATGTCGACGTCCCAGTCGGGCTTTTCGCCAGCGGGCAGCTCAAACACGCCGCGCACGTCAACCGTATCGGTCTGGAACAGAGACAGCAGCTGCTGCCGGCGGCGGTGCGACTGCGACGACAGCCGCGGCTTGAACGGCTTGCTCGAGAGGCGGAAGCTGGCCGGCAGGGGCGGGCGGTCGCGCACAAACTCGTCGTCGTCCTCTTCGTCGGCGGTGCCCTCGGGCGTCGCCTCGTCGACGCCGGGCTTGTCGCCATCCATGCGCTGCCGCTTTGCTGGCCGGTCGTCGCCGTACGGCCCAGGCATGCTCGAGCCGCCAGTGATCGCGTGTGCCTGGCCGTACTGGTCGACGTAAATGTCGTTGGGAGGCGGGGGCAGGCCCTGCATGCGGCCATGAGGGCCAGAATGTCCGTTGATCGCTGCGGGGGGCGCGAGCCCACTGGGCGGTCCACCCATGTCAATCGGCGCCGAGGGGTCGAGGCGCTGGGGATGGGGGTGGGGGTAGCCCATGCCCGGGTGCATGTGCTCCGGAGGCGGGGGCTGGCCGTGCATCGGCGGCGGGCCCTGGTGCATGTGCGACTGGGGCGGCTGCTGCGTGTTGTGGTAGAACATTGGCGGTCCCTGCATGTGCTGCTGCTGTGCCGGGGGCGGGGGGTAAACCATTGGCGGTCCGCCCATCATCTCGCCCTGCAGCGGCGGCGGTCCTTGCTGCTGCTGCTGCTGCTGCTGCTGCACAAACTGAGGTGGCGGGGGCGGGGGCGCGGCGGCTGTGCGTGAGAAGGGCGACATGACACCCGAGCTGTTGGCTTTGCGGGCCGGGGTCTTTGCGTTCGGCGTCGAGCTGCCGCCGCGCATGGGCAGCGCCGGCGGGCCGGTCGGCGGCGGGACAAAGTCAAAGATGGGCGCGAGGTACTGGAGGACGCCGTACTGCTCTGCGAGCACGCGGCCGCGGTCGAGCGGGATCCATGTTCCCTGGTACTTTCCGTCTGCTGTCAGCCATGTGGTCTCATGTATAACAATACATGACAACGCGTCGCGTCGCGTCGGCCGCAACGACATGACTCACATCCGCCTTGGACCTTTTCGTGCACCTGGGTCTGGACCTGCTTTTCGAGAATCTTTGTGCGCACGCTCTTGGATATGCCCGCGACCTTGAGGATCTGGGTCGCGTTGACCCAGCTGTCCGCCATGCGGCGCATGACGGAAATGTTCCGGATCATGGCCTCGAACACTGGGATCTGCGAGTATGCGCTCGCGTACACCTTTACGGTGCCGGCGCCACCGACGTCTTCCTGGGGCACCTGGCCGGGACGCGCGCCCATGACGGTCTGAAAGACATTCTGGCCGCCCTTGTTGTTGCCGCCAGCGGTGCGCTGCGCGACAGGCGTCTTGGCCTGGTTGGCCTGCGTTGGGGTGGGTGCGCCGGAGGGTGGATGCTGCTGCTGCATGTTGCTGGGTGGTGCTGAGCGCGGGCCGGTGGGGGTTGAAATGGGAGAGGGATGGCGGCCTGCTGCTGCTGCTGATGCTCCGGGCTGTTTCGATGCAATAGCGCGCGGTGTGGTCGCGGGGGAGAGTGCGGGGAGGAGGGCAGGAGGGCGCGGGGGGTAATCCTGCCTGCTGGGGGTGTGGATGCGGGCGAGATGGGGATGCGGGTGGTGGTGGTGGTGGTGGTGGTGGTGTGGAGGTGGAGGACGCGGGTCAGCGGTGGATGATTGGTGGTGTTGGTGTGGCGCGTGCTGTTCAACGTTTTGGGCTGATGATCCTGATCTGCCCGCGTTGTTGGTGTCTGGGCGCGGGTGTTGTTGTGGCTGCTGATGCTGTGGTTGATCTGGTGGTGGATGCTGTGGTGTGCTGCAGATGGGTGTCAGTGAGAGTGATGGAGAGAGAGAGAGAGAGAGAGAGAGAGAGGAGAGAGGCAAGGTTCAAGGGAGTCGCGGCTGTGCCAGATTCTCGCTGTAGTAGTCATTTTGGCCACTGGCGCGTGACTGGTTGGGTGGGTGGGTGTACGCACTTTATGTCCATTGCACGGCTCCCCCGTGGCTGCTAGTGATGGGGGGTATGGTGGAGAGTGGGGATGGGCGCGTGCTGAGAGCGTGTCTGATGCAGAAATGTGCTGTCAGCGGTGGATGGTGTGGGGATGGAGAATGGGGATGGTGGTGGTGGTGGTGGAGAGTAATGAAAAGCCCCTCTCCGAGATGAGATGGTACCCAGGGTGAGAGAGGGGGGGAGGAGGGAGGGGAGGCTACGCGTCGGCGCCAGCCAGTGAGATTGTGGCTGGGCATACTAATACAAATTTCCTAATCCAGCTCCATTACAAAACCCGTGATTGCTTTCTTTGCACCCCCCGTTTTTTTGATCCCGTGCACTCGAATGAGAAAAATCCTTCACGCACACAGAGTACGCGACTGCCCCCCCCCCGCGACCGCGACGACATCATCATGACGCGCTCCCACCCCCATTTCCGGCAACCGCCACCACTCCTTCCCACATCCCAGCCTAGTACGCAGCATCTGCATACGCGAATACTACAGTCTCACTCTGCGAGCTGCAAAGACAATACGAGTTAAAAGGTGTGGGGGTGCTGTTGCTGGAGGACTGTTGCTGGAGGAAAACCGCAGAGAGAAAATAAAAAGAGAAAAATGAGAAGGGGGGGCAGGGAAAGGGTACGGTGGACGCGCCAGCGCGAGCGACGCGTATGATATATCGATAGGACATGACTTTCAGGCTACAAAATAACTTGAACCTCACGAGCCGCCCTACATGCCGCCGTACGCGTCGTCGTCGTCGTGGTCCGGCACCGCAGCGGGAGCCGGCGGTAGACGGACAGGCGCCGAAGGAGCAGCGGGCGGCGCGGCGGCAGCAACAGGGATCGCAGGCAGAGGAGCCTTGGCGGGGGGCGACGGGGCGACAGCCTGCGGCATGGAGGTGGTCGGAGTGCCAGGGACAGTGGGGAGCGGGCGCGGCGCCTCGTTGATCGGGGTCTCGACTTCACGGACGGGCGCAAGCGGTTGACCGTGCTGGTAAGGCGCGGGCGCATTCGAGCCAGTCATCGGGAGGCCGGCAGCGGCAGAAACCTCGGCGTACATGCGCGCAGTCTCGTCCTCATCATCGTCAGTGATAGCGTGGGGAGCGGGAGTGTCCTGGAGCGACATGGGACCCATCAGCGGGCTCATAGGCTCAAGCTGGGGCAGAGGAACGGGCGGGGGAGCGGGAGACCGTGTCTTGGGCGTGGGAGGAGAGTTGTCAACGGCGACCGCGGCCTGCGCCTGCGCCTGCGCCTGCTTGTACAGTGCCTTCTCGTCGGGCCACTGCTGCAGCTGCTGGGGAGGAGTCTGGTGCTGCTGAACGGGGCTGCCGTGCTGCTGCTGGTCCGCGTGCGCCGGCTCGGGGAACTGGGGATCGGCGAGCTGAGCCTGCTGGGCGGGGTTGGGGCTGGGCGAGAGACGCTGGAGCTGGGGCGAGTACGTGGGGTCCGAGTCGGTGTGGCGCGGAACAGGGACAGGGACAGGAGCGGGCGTGTGGTCATCGGCGTAACGGTCGTCGGCGTACATCTCGGCAGCCGCAATGTCATCATACGAATTGGGAGCCTGGGGACGGCCAAGAGGGACAGGAGCAACAGCACCGTACGGCTGCTGGTACTGCTGACCGGGACCGACAAGCTGGCGAGGAGCAGAGGTGTCGTGAGTAGGCGAGTGGGCGGGGTCGTCAAAGGGGTTGCCCTGGTGCTGCTGCTGGGGGTACTGGGCGTGCTGAGGGTACGGGCCCTGCTGGTACTGGGCCTGCTGGTGCTGCATTCCGTACTGGTCGTACTCGTTTGCGTTTCCGTAGTAGGGGGAGGGGACAACGTGCTGGGGAGAGTAGACATCGTCCACATAGTTCTGCTGCTGTTGCTGGATGGGGTACGAGGCGACAGGGGCAAGGGGCGAGGCGGCGGCACCACCGTGGACACGACCAGCACCGTAACCGGCAAAGTTCTCATTGGGCATTTCAGAGTGGGGGCGACCGTCCTGGTGGTAGGCGTTCTGGGCACCGAGACCGCGGCTCTGGGCCGCACCAGCACCGGCGGCGGCGCCAAGGGCAGCGGCACCGTATCCACCCATACCGCCAGACTGCGACGAAGGGGCAGCGCCATAGTATCCTCCCGGCTTTTCGCTCTCGGACGGGAAGGGCGTGACATCCTCGTCCATCCTGGCCCAGCCGTTGTTGGTTCCGTAACCGCGGGCCTTGTGCTTCTTCAAGAAGTACATGGCAAACGCGCCAATGGCGCCGAGGCCGAGCAGCACACAGATAACGATACCGGCAATGGCACCGCCGCCGAGACCAGACGAAGAGTTACCAAGGCCGGCAGCAGCGGCCGAGGCACTGGCCGAGCTCGAAATGCCGCGGTGAGCAGATGTTACAGTTCCAGCTGTAGCATGGCTGACCGACATTGTCGACTTGGACGGGGTGGCCGCAGTGGTGGCGTGGGTAGTGGTGACCGAGGATTTCTTGGTGGTAGTGAGATCCTCCTCATCCTCGTCGTCTGCTGACGGCTCGGCCGAAGGGGTCACGGCCGCCTTTGGAGTGGTCGTGGGCGCCTTTGAGGTCGTGACTGCGGCGGCAGGGGCGGTGGTCGAGGTGACAGGGGACTTTACAGCGGCGGGAGAGGTACTTGAGGTGTGAGCAGCGGGAGGTGCGGCGGTGGGCGAGGTGGTCGGCCTTGTGGTCACGACGGGGGTGCCGACCATGCCGGTCACCTTTGAGGCGATTTGGGACTGTGGCAAAAGGGTTCAGTGACCGAAAATGGGGGGCCAAGAGGGAGAGCCTGGCTGGCGGCCCGTGCGGGGTCGTCGTAGCCTCACTCACCTTGATGGTATTCGCGGCAGCGTTAGTCATTGACTGCTGTTGCGACTGCCATAGCGAGAACGCTGACATTCTCTTGGCCGCTTCCTCAGGAGTTTCGCGCCTGCCGAGGCGCTGCTTGACAGCCCGCACGTGGGGGCGCGGTTGCTGCATGATGGCGATGGCGATGGTGACTCAAGGTTTGGTTAGAGGTTTCTGGTGGGCGGCGGGGTAGGGGGAGTTCGCGTTCGAGGTTTGTTGTCGTTGATCGTGGGCGAATGTCGTGGGTGATGTGATGGGCGGGGCAGGGAGGGGGCTTTCTGGTGGCAGATGGTTGCCTTGTGGGTGAAGAAAGAGAGTGGGTGCGACGGGGCCTGCCGTCGATGAGAGAGATGGAGAGTGAGAGGAGGGAGATTGAGAGATGGAGGGGGTACGCGGTGGTGGAACGGCCTGCCGCGAGAAAGATGGCGGAACCGACGACGGGGGTGTTGTGGGTGGAGCCGGGGGTGGGGGGGATGAGAATGAATGAGATGAGGAAATGAGCGAATGGGTGTGGAGAGAAGCGACGAGAACGGAGAGACGGCGAGCAAGAGAGAGAGAGAGAGAGGGAGAGACAGAATGAGAATGGGGCGGCGGCGGCGGCGGCGGCGGCGACGACGAGGACCAGGTAGCTGGCTGCCTGGCTGCCTGGCTGCCTGGCTGGTGTCTCAAAAGTCCAGGGAAAGGGTTCAGGTGTGGGCTGGGCTGGGTGGGTGTTTGAGACGCGAACGGGCAGGGCGCGGGGAGTGAGAGTAGAGACCCCAAGCCAGGGGGGTCAGGGTTAGCTCAAAAACCACAGCACGCGTCGGGCGGGACCCGGTGGCCCGGTGGAAGAACACCAGCCAGCCAAAGTGGTGGATAAAAAGACCACCACACACCTCTCGGGGGGGGTTCCATGCATGCCTTGCCCCGCCGCGCTCATGGCTGGGCAATGCATGCATGCAGACGGGTGAATGCATCAAAAGTAGAGAAGAGAGTAAGAAAGAGGGAGGGGGGGTCAGAGAAATCGGAGACCTCGGACATCGCACGGCCCCCCCCCCCCTTTGCCACTAGTGCCCGCCCTCCTTTTTAATATCAAACTAGTATTGGACCATGGTCGTCTCATCCACCAGAACAGTTTGGCCCCCCAACAGGTAAGTGGCAGTGGCAGTGCGCGGTACCCATTGACAAGCAAGCGTAACAGCGTAACAAGAGTAAACAGCAAAACACAAACCATGAAGCCAGCTCTCTCAAGCTAAAGTGACACCCAAAGGACTCTGGGGTTCTCGCTCAAACAGCAGCCAGCAGCTTCAGTCACCCACCTGGCTGAGAGAGCCGTCCCCCTTCTCCGGACTCTCCGGCATCATGACCACGCCGCGATGTGGAAAGGTACAACAGAACGCGCCTCTGCCACTGCTTCTCGTCCACCGTCCTCATGGGGCCTCTCCACGGATCGATGCTCTGCAAACTGCAGACACCTTCTGACGCGCCCGGCCATTGACACTACCATGCTGCTGACACTCCAAACTGCACACTGCACTCAAGCCCAGGTCTGCATCGAGCGGCAAACCTGGCATGAACACGCCGCGAGCCGGGTGCCTGGCCGGGAGAAAATGCCTCCCCCGGTGTTTCGTCGACACCAGGCCCGACATGTGTGGCATGTGCGCTTGCAGCTTACCGTAAGCTCAAAGCAAGACATACCAAGCTCCGCGCCCCGCCGACGACCAAGATTGGGAGTGCGCACGCACTCGGGCACTCGGGCACACCAAAAGGCAAGGGGAAGCCAGTCACGGGCAGTGGTACAGTGAGGGTCATCCGACGGACACAGAGGCCACACTCGAAATTGACCTGTCCTGTTCTGCGAAATTGTCTTGTTCTCGCCACCTGGCAGGCAGCAGGCGGGCAGACGAGGCAGCAGAACGCGCTGGCTTTCCACAGCTTGCTTCTCCAACGGACATGCCAGCATCATGCCGTCACTCTCTCGAGCCTTCCGATCATCGTTCATGGTTCATGGTGTTTCACGGCTCGGATCCCCGACTGTGTCATCTAAATAGTAATATATCGCTGCATGCGAAACTGCAAACCTCGCGCGGCCGCCCACGTGCAGCAGAAAAAACACGGCCTACTCCGTCTACGATTGCGATCGTCGGCCAGCCGCCATCAGTACGCTGCCTGCGCTGCCAAGCGGGGCGATACTGAGCCTCGGCAGCGCGCAGTGTCTAGTGGACATGCCGAGAACGCGCCCCGAGCTCCGGGCTCCGAGAGCCAGACCCAGGGCTCTGGTCCGCAAGCCTCTCCGGAACACGCCCGGCACTCACAGCGGATGCCGACCGAGCTGCCATCGCGAGGGATGAGGGACGGGGCGGATACCGCTGGCAACTGACGACGCTGACTGCTCTTCTGCGCCACGAGCCCAGAACTGGGAACTGCACCCGACAAGAACAGAATGGAACGCAGACTGACGATGGCATCGGCCGGCCCCAGGCCGTGTGCCACATTCTCCTCGCCGTAGAGCTGTGGCCCCGGGAAGCTGTGGATCCGGGAATCTGCGGACTGCTCCGCCACACGCATATCGACGCACGGCTCACTCGCACGCGCCCTCCCGGGAAACAGCGCAGTGCTGCGCGCACGGGCAGCCGCGCGCACGAACCCGGAAAGCACAGAGCACACTGCGCACTGCCCTCGACATGGGTGGATTCCAGCGGCCTTCCGCGGCTGTGCCAGATCCTCCCATCGCCTACCCTGGCACCGGAACGCGGAACGCGGATCGGGAGGTGTGGACTGAGACTGAGACTGAGACTGAGACTGACTGGAAGCTGGAGGGAGCCATCGACACGGGCGTATCCTGCGGTGCGCCGAGCTCGCAGCCCTCGACGGGCCGCGCGCCCGCTTCCTGGCTTGCGCTCAAGGCCAGATGGTGCGTGACGGGCGGCGGGGTGGACGCGCGCGGGACCGGAGCGCATACCGGCCGTCGTCAGAGTGGGCTGTACACCGCTCAGAGCTGACGTCGAAGCGGACACCAGTCGGGTCGAGGATGAATCACGTCGGTCCTTGACGCGCCGAGACGACACCGCCGACAGTCACCGGCGATGCTGCTGGACCGGAGGAGGCGAGGGGCGGCCGAGACGCGTGGGCTGAAGGAGGGACGAGGCCCGTTGCGCGCGCGCCCGAGCCGCTGTCGTGTAGCGGCAGAAGCAAGACGGCTCCGGGAAGCTGCTGGAGCCGGAATCGGTTCCAGCGACGACGGGACGGGACACGACTCGAAGCGTGAGGGGATATCGCGCGGCCAGACGGCTGCGTGCACAAGTCAGAGCTCGTGCGGATGGGTGTTCGTTTATCGTTGGCTTCTCGGCCGCTCTGGGCTTTACCATCAAATCCCACCATCGTGGTCAACAGGCTGGCTGCACTAGCCGAATACGAGTGACAGCCCCACGGCCCCAGTGGGAATACTGGAAAAGTGGCAGGCCACGCCACAGAGGCCACGCCCCGAGCCCGCGGTGGAGATCTCCACACTGGACGAGAGAAAGACACAGATGTCTTGGCCCTCAGGCGCGTCTGTTATTTGTGCTCCCGTATTCGAGAAGCAGGGCGACTAACCACTTGTCCGCTGGCTGTGCGACCATTTAGGGCTCCTGGGTACGGTCACCCATATCCACAGCGCATGGCAGCGGTGACGAGCGCCAAGTGGTGCGGCCCGGAGGGATCTCATCACGCTCCCTCTCCCTCTGCCCTGCGCTCCCATTGTCCGTCCGTAGGCAATCTCCTCCACACCCACTGAACAGCGCTGCTAGCCCTCCAGGGTCCTCCAAGTATGCAGCTGCAGTTCGAGAGAAACCACCAAGACATTGGCGCACCGGAGCCCAGCGCAGCCGATCGCCCCGGGAGGCGAGTGTCACATCGCATTGAAGGGATTCGCCAACAAGGTTGCTGCCAACCAGGGCCCACTTGCATATTTCCATCCCCACCACGCACGCGGCGTCTCCCGTGTGGGCTGGAATGCGGTCACAGAAGCCATGAGGCTGGTACGCACGCACGCCTGCGAGCGCCATCGGACGCCACAGATAATGCTTCCATGGATGTGATCTACGCATGCAGCCTGCCGCATTCTCGTTGGCTGCAGCAGTGGCAGCGAGGCTGCTGCCAGCCACTCCTCCCTTGGAGTCGTGCTCACGGGCTACGCCACGCCCCAGGCAGGCCAACAAGAGTCCGACATCTGGCGGACCAAGGGCGCGGTATCCTCCTGTCCCTGCGCGGTGATCGCCCGCGGTGGGGCCAGCGGAGCGAGTCCGTTGAACGCCGATTGTTCGGTGAGCCAAATCGTGGCCGTCTCCCTGGGACGTGCCCTGCTCGTCGTCGTTGTCTGCGAGCCGTAGTAGAATGCAGCATATCAGCTGCCGAGAGACGGGAGAAGAGTCCAATTCTCCTGCATCTTAAGTTGGACTCTGGGGCCCTTTCCCTGATTTCCAGAACAAGGAGCACACAAGCCGACTCGCCGCTGGAAACCGGATGCTGAAGTGATTCGTCGTCCTGTCTGTATCGTCGTCTGCCTGTGTTCTGCACAAAGGCGAGTCACAAAGTCCTTGCTTGCCAGGTCACGGCAGGGGGGCTGGGGCGGGATAGGCCTGGGACTTGATCCTGCAGAACGCGCTGCTGCCCGTCCATCGCAATCGCTGGAGCACTGGGCCTCGACAAAATCACAATGTGGCTCGCCACGTCCCTGAAACGACGCCACCACGGGCCAAAAATCTAAATGGGACGCCGATGAATGCAGCAGCTCTTGCAAGCACACTTGGAGCCTCTGGCCGCCGGCCTTGCGAGTGTGCTTGCTGCTTGGTGTCGTGCAGGCTTCTGTGTTCCCCGTCCCTCTCGGCCGATTTGCTTGGCCTGGAAGCTGCGTGTTCAGTGAACCGCAACTGCTCATTCCCAGCGGTTTTGATGTCTTGAAGTCGATGCCTTCCTGTCTTGACCGTACTACTCGTCTCCGAACCTCACTACCGACGCAACGCCGCCCCACCTCCCCCACCGCCTTTGGCCTCCCTCACTCCCAACTCGACGAGCGTGCCGTCCGGCATGCCCTGGCAACGATGGCAACGACGGCCTCGCCGGAGCGGCTCCGAGGACGACGACGAGAGCAACGGGCGTCCAATGGAGCTCTCGTCCACCCTCCCGCTCCCCGTCACCGCTCGCGACAACATCTCCCTGGCGACCTCTGAAGGCGAGCTCTCCTCGACCGTCAAGTCCAAGTCATCACGGTTCCGCCATCTCGTGATCCCCGCCAGCTGGCGCACGTCGACCGCCAAGTCCGAGTCGGTAGCGACGTCATGTGACTCGATGTCCGCGCAGATTCACTCCCAGCCCAATCCGTGGAGTCTGTCAGAGGCCAACCTCCGCATACAGACGACAAAGACAGCAAAGGAGCCGTCGAAACGCAGCAAGAACCGGAGGTCTAGCTACGAGAGCAGCGACCAAGGAGGCATCAAGTGTCTGGTGGTGGACAATGACTTTACACCATTCACAACCTCGGATGGCGAGTTTGAGTGGTCAAACAGCGAAAAGAGCTTTACTGGACAGGAGGAGGACGGGAGCGCGTCTCGGCCACAGAGCCATCTCTCGGACCTCCCCATCGTCCCGTCGACCCCGTACTGGATGCGATACATGTGGGACACGGTCTGGCCTGTCATCAAGTCGTTTGTCCTCATGACGTTCCCAGACAAAGAGCAGGAGCGAGTGTTCCAGCGAGAGGTAGGCATGTCGCGGCAGCTTTGTTACTCACCTCGCAGCAATGGCACTCCACCAAGCCGGGCGCGTTTGCTGGCGTGGTGTTCATCCTCCTGTCAACGCTTCTTTCCATCGGTTCGATAAAGAAATGGACACTATGGTACCAATATGTGCGCAAAGGACGACCGTCCAGGTGGCTGACACTACAGGCGTACATTGGCATTGTTGGCGGCCTCACCTTCCCGCTCCCGTTTCTTATCATGTTCAATGTCTACTACAAGGCATACTGGCTGTACCAGTTCTTCCTCGTGGGCGCCGCGTGGTGCTGGGGCGTGAGTACTACAGCACTAGGGTACCAGAGTTGCTGACAGCCCAGTTTGTTCTCACGATCGAGATGGTACGCAGGCGACACAGACTTGCCACTGACGCCAGAACAACTGCGGCTTCTTCACTATGAAGCAGAACATGTGCCAAGGCAAGACATATCTCAATCTCATGGCGCTGCTAGCTGGCATTCCGACGTTTGCCCTCATCGCCATGAAGCAGAACCGTGCCGTCCATCTCCTCGGCGCGACTTCGTGGATGATCTTCATGCTCGTCTTCTTCCTCCCCGACCCCCTGGCCAAGGGAAACATGGGCCTCTGGCGCAATGTCATCTTGTGTATGTGCTCATTCGCAGGCGCCACTGACCCCAGGTACAATCTACCACTACATGTTCTCGGGCGTCCAGTACTTTAGGTACGTGACCGTGGCGGAATGTCGCTCACGGGCAGGGAACGTTCCGACAGGCAGCTCTTCATCCTCCGCACCCAGCTCAAGGCACAGTACCGGTGTGTAGCTCACAGCCAACACCGACAAGGCTAACACCCGCAGGGCGGTGCAGTCTGCACAGGAAATGGAGCGCCAGGCCGAGCACTCGAAGCACCGCTTCATCTCATACAGTGAGAATGTTTCACCCCAATGCCGACTGACAGCCCAGTTTTCCACGAAGTGCGCGTTCCCCTCAACACTGCACGCCTCGCGCTCGCAAACCTCGACGCCGAGGGCGCGTTTGCAAACACTCGGCATGACCAGCGGGACCTTCTCATCGGTATGGATGGCAGCTTACGGATGATGGAAAAGGTGGGTGGCGAATGTGGCCGGAGCTAACCCGCTAGGTCTTGAACGATGTCCTCTCTTTCAACCGCATGGAGAGTGGCAATCTCGTTCTGACCCGAAAACCGTTCAACTTTCATCAAGCAATGCAGCATGTTGCACTCGCCTACCGACCTACAGCGGAGACTACAGGCCTAACCTTCTCCATTGAGACCGACCCTCGCATCGACGCGATAGGCGGGTTTGTGATTGGTGACGACATGCGGTTCAAACAGGTCCTCTCCAATCTCGTCTCGAACGCGTTCAAGTTTACACAAACGGGAGGTGTCAAGATGGTGTCCAAACTCCTGTACCCCGATCTGCCAGAGATTGTCATCGAGGCCAACGAAGAGGAAAAGGAAAACCTCTTGCCGTCGGAGAGTGGATCGATGCGCAGCCATCGCCCAGTGCCACCGCCCCGCGCCAAGGTCCGCGTCGTGGACAAGGTGTATGCCTCTGTCAATTTCTCCAAGAGTAAGCCTACGTCCGCCGTCTCCGCCACCGCCACCGCTAGCCCCCTGCCCATGGCCCCCAGCGCCCAGGACCGCACAACCAAAGCAGTCATCCGCGTCGAGATCCACGATACGGGCGCTGGCCTCTCGCTGTCCGACGTGCGTGACAACCGCCTCTTCTCGCCATATGTCCAGACTGAAATCGGACGGAGACAGGGTGGCAAGGGATCTGGCCTGGGACTCGCACTTGTTACCCAGATTGTCAAGCTCTGCAAGGGTCGCCTCGGTGTCGACAGTGAAGCAAAGAAAGGGAGTGTCTTCTGGTTCGAGTTGCCTTACAACCTGCCCACAAGCGACGCAGATCTCCCGCCAGCGGTCGTCCCAACAGAGTTGCCAGAAATTCTCCGCTCACAAACGACCCTGCCGCCTCTGTTTGACGACCGCGACCCCGCCCTTCCTGTCAGCAGCCGACCAGGCATGTCTTCCCCATGCCCCGAGAGCCGTAGCGGCAGCGGATACATGGCCCTCCCGACTCGGCAGTCCCAGTCGGTGGGACCGAGTCCAGTACCGCCGTCCCCGTCACCCCATCCCTCGTTACATCCGTTCCCACAGCTATCCCCGCACCCGTCTCCTCATCCGTCACATCCTCCCTCTCCATCTCCGTCCCCCTCGCATGAGCCTCAGAGACAGGAGCCGGCTTTGATGGCCCCAAAACCACCACCTTCTAGTGTACTCCCCGCCTCCCCGCCTCTGACCTCTGCTGAGCATGCCGCACTCTCCACGCTCGTAGTCGACGACGACCCGCTCACGCGCCGCCTCATGTCCCGGATGCTCTCCCGCCTGGGCCACGCCGTCCAGACGGCCGAAGACGGCCGCCAAGCCCTCGATATCCTGCAACGCTCCTTTGACATGGGCCCGCCAATCGACGTCGTGTTCCTGGACAAGTAAGCCACATCACACACACCTGGTACATGCTGACAGTAGCCAAATGCCACACATGTCTGGCGTCGAGGTCGCGCGAGTCCTCCGCGCCATCCCTTCGGACATATACATTGTCGGATGTACAGGCAACGCCCTGAAGGAAGACCAGGACGAGTACATTGCTGCCGGCGCCGACGTCATTGTCACCAAGCCCATCCACCAGTCGGCGATCATTCACAAGCTTGCGCTCGCAAAGGAGCGAGCCTGGACGCGGAGCCTCGGATAGACGGGTTTTCTGGGCGCTACACTTGGAACTGCATATGAAAGGACACAAAACTTGTTGTATAGGCTTAGAGCATGAGAGATGTCACGCCGTCCTAACCTGGCGAGGGCGGGGCAACACCGAGAGCATGCTCGGTTGAAGGGTGTGAACCGCTCGCGGCATGTCCACTAATAAAAACGAGGTGGCTTCAAAGTGGCCACCGCCACCACGCTTGAGTGAGAGAACGGACTGGTCACTTTTGCGAGTACGGGGGCAAGAGAGCCACTGTCGCCGCAGCGTCTGCCCAAGCGGGTGGCAACGGGACGCACCGTCGACTCGATCGCATCGCGAAAGCGCGCATGCTAACCTCCGCTTGAGAATACCACGCTCCTGTTTCATGTGCAGATTCGCTCGTCGACCGAGATGGGCCGATGCTCTGAGGATGTCGACGACTACTCAGGCATGTTCCGAACAAGGTGCATGTTCCGAGCAAGGAGCCACAGAGCTGTAAATGGCACCCACGCCCAGCGAGCAAGTCGGCGGGGACGTCGAATGCTGAATCAATGCTGATAACCGGGAGGGAATTAACCCGAGCTGGCCAGTAGGAAGCGCGCGGACGACTCCGATGATAAGCAAAGGCACATCCGGTGAATGGCCTGCCGCTGTGGTCTGGTGGCACCGCCGGCATTGGAGTCACGTTCGAACGTTCGTTGCGCCTCCCCCCACCCTGCCGTGTCGCACTTTGTCTCGTATTTGGTTTGCCACGGGGGAATGTGGCATACCTTTACCCCGCGAGTATTGCGGCTCGAAGCTGGCAAGGTCCAGCCGGGCGGCGAGGCGCTGCGGCATTTGGCTTTGCGGCAGTCTTGCAGAGCCTCCAGTGCCTATCCACATGTCGGAGTGTTCCTGTCCGGCCTGTCCTATGTCATGTGTCGCGCATCTCCGAATCTAAACAGTTCGTGCTGCAGCCGGAGACGACGCCGGCTATGACGTCGGGGGAGGGAGGGTGGCTTACCCTTCTGGAAGTCACCTAGTGCGGGGGCGGCCAGCCGTCAGTCAGCAGGACGCTTCCCGGCTACCGCGCCGGGGACAGTAGGTGGAGTAAACAAGACAATGTGGAGGCTCGGCTCGGTCGGGTCAAGCGCATTGCCCCGACAAGTCGAAGCTCGAGCACGAGTGCTGGATATCAGGAGCCTGCAGGAGGAGAGGGACGTAGATCACACGCTGGCTGGGAAAACAAGCGTTGTTGCCGGCGCCTTTCACGCCCGGCGATCATGCGCCGGCCAAGACGTCTGTGCTGGCGTCGGAAACACGAGGTAGGCTTCTTCTTCACCCCTTGCAGAAGCAATCTCATCCATCAAGTTCTCGTTGCCTGCAGCGAGTTCTCGGACACATCCACCAGCCCCTAGTCGCGGGGGAATAAAGCCGAGACGCTCGCTGATGCAAGGCGCTCGCGGCTGCATTACGCTCGCTGTATTGAGTCGACATTGTCGAGACTACAGATCTTGGCCTGGGACTCTGGGCGAGCCTGCATGGCCCTGTCTTGGTCGCATACACAACCGACCCGATACGGACTCGTGGGTGCCGTTGCCGGCCCACGCGAGCGCGCCGAGACCACCCCAGGCGAGGTCGTTTCCGTCGCTGTCGCCAACGTGCGCACCGGGCCCCGTTTCGGGCTCGGCGCCACATACGCATCGTTGAGTGGGTCCCCTCGTCTGAGACCCCCAGTGCGGTGACGTTGCTACGGCCTTGTTCCCTCGGCGTCGCGCTGCGGACTGCGCTGTGGGCTCGGCCTCGGCTTGGAAGTTCCTGATGACAGCTGTCGGACGCCACTGTGCACAGGTGACACCTGCTGTTACCCTGCGCTAAGGCGCGCGCCGCGGAAAATGAACGCGTCGGAAACAGGGCGGGTGTCCAGACGGCCTGCACCATGACGATCTCGCTCCAAACCACCTGCCAATGACGCAAGGGACGTACACATGTCGGTCCGGAGGGCACTCGTTCTGGTGCACCCATGGCACCGCGGCCCATCTCACAAGCGCTACGACACTAGTGGAAGTGCAAGTCCATACCCCCCCCCC